>OX578277.1:31107594-31377594 GCA_951217055.1 Gerris lacustris | reverse complement strand
TTTGTGTTTTTTAAAAACTTATTATTTCTTTATCAGGTCAGAAATATGATTTTTTAAATTTGCAACCTCTTTTCTCAAGTGAATAAGAATAGAGACATGTATAAGCAAATGTTACATGAGTTCTCCAAATTGAAATGCGATCTGAACATTGGGATTCTCACTAATTTTTTACCATTTTTACTTACCTGATAATTATTTAATTTTTTTTTTTTTCTGTTGACGTAATATTTGATTTAAATTTTAAATGTATTTAGTTAATCATTTTTTAAATCAATTTTTTTAAAAAAAAATCTGTTACCTGACACATATTTCAAGGTGATTGGCATTTAAAAAATTATTAATGTATGTTGATTGGTTGTAAGTTAAAAAAAAAGTTGTAAGTTAAAAATTAAAGTTACAAATTATTTCAATCAAGTGATTTTATCAGTACTATGAATCAGTTTCGTGAACAAGTTTTTTGTTTGTTTGTTTTGGTCCTGTTCAATTTTGGTCATTATATGATGGGGGTTATTATCCGCTCACTGATGAGAGCATCATTGTGAAACATGTCTCACCTCTCTGTGTCTCGAACTCACAACCTGGGTTAAGAGCATGGTTTCAGAGTCGAGCGCACTAACCACTCGGCTACGCCAGCCCTCGTGAAGAAGTATTGTATTCTAAAATAAATAGTAACTATAGGTAAACTATAGAATAACTTTAATTTGTAAGTATTGACATCTCTGAATAGAAAACTTGCTTTGATGAAATCGTAGGTAGTCATCAACTTATTTATTAATCAAAGCCCATTATTAGCTGTTAAACTTTAGCAGTTAGGTGAAATACTATTCAGTAGGGATGAGCAGTCTGTGTTCAGCTTCCTAAAAAGAAAGTGCTGGTTTTTCAAAGTTTGTGCAGGTTTTATATTTCAAATTCAATCCTTTACATTTTAAATTTAACCTTTGTAATCAAGATTGAAAAATAAAATTTGGTAAAGATTCAATTTGGATCTGTGAAAAGATTCAAGTGTAAAAGATTGACTTTCATAATGTGAAATGTTGGATTTTAAGCGTAAAAGGATGAATTTGAACTGTGAATGGTTGAATTTGATGGGTAAAACCTGTAGCCTGTGTGTTTAAAACAAGCTTTGTTGAGCGTTAGGTTTTACTGAAGTTTTAGATTATGCAGGGTACATGGGAAGTCAATTTCTCACTGAACAATAGAAATGGAACTAATCAGGCTTTCATAGAAAATTTAACTTATTGAATGTTACATATTTTACTTCTAAGAAAACAAACTGTTTTTATACCAATAATCCAGCAAGTCAATATAACTTATATCCACTTCTAGTAACAAGTCTGTTCTTTATTTATTATTATTATTTATTTTTTTCTTTAATCATTTACAGTTACACCAACTTAATTGACAAAAAACTCATGTATTCTTATTATTATTTGTTCTTTTCACATTTTAGTAAGTCAAAACATTTTGTCAAATACTTTTATTTTATTTTATTATGGAGAGATAAACAATACATTTTTTTCTCTTTACTTCTGTTTTAATTGCATGAAATATAGTTAAGTTTATCTTTTTTTATTATATGTATTTAAATGTTGTATGTATAATGTATGTAATGAAAAAAAAAAAACAAAAAACAAATGAAAATAAAATATCTAATGTAAAAAAAAAAAAAAATTAAAAATAAAACTTTGAGGGAAAATAATTATCAGTAACTGTGATAATAAAATGAATTATATTATAATAATTAAAAATAACAAATATATATATGTATATATTTTCCTTCTTATATGTTTAGTATTTATTTACTTTATTTTATTTTTTAAATCCTGGGTTCATTTGCTATGACCTAATAAAAGAGGTTGAAAATAGGCTGCATGATGGTTAAAGTGCTGAATTTAAAGAAAGAAATGAACTATGTACTTAAAGCAAAGTTAATCTTTTATTTTTCTGTCCTATTTGGTCGAGGTATAGATCCTGGGTGCCACAGCTATAGAAAGGAAAATTGCTAATTGGTGATCTCTTTGATTTGTAGTTATATTTGAATAACTAACATATCAAGTAACAAACTAACATCAACTTGATTTTAGGTCTTCTAACTAATTTTGTACTCAGGATCATGAAAATCACACTGTCCACCTCAAACAGCAGGGCGTGGCCGCTCTCCACCGGTTTGTTTTTTTCAAATGCCTATTGCCAAGCTATGTCTCTCAGATGAATTTAGCTGACCGCATATTCTTAAAAAGGCTCTAAAAGATTAACTTGTACACAAAATTCTAGCTTGGTATTAGTCAGACACTTTGCACGCTATTTCCTGGACTAATTAGATTAAATCAGGTGAGAAGGTCTCTTTTATTAAATGAAATATTTGCGTTTGTATTTCCTTGTATATAGACATGTAAAGTAGCAAGTAGTCACATCATAATTATTTTCCATTTTCTTCCTATAATGGCAAATAGTTAAGTTGGAAAAATCAGTAGGTACTTGATTTCACTCGGGTACAATACGCACCCCTATTTTAGAAGAAAAGAAAGAGGTAAACATAGTGCACATTATACGCAAGATTTTACGGTTATGAAAGTTGTTTTGGTACAAGTGTAATATTATCAAAATTATAAAAGTTTTGGGGCACTTTTTCATTTCATTCATTACTAAAACCAAAAACCTGCCCTAACTTTTCCATCTTTCTGTTAATTATACATACTTACTAATAAATAATATACCTTATTCGAATAATAATATGTGTGTCAAATTAAAATTTAAACTTTCCGTAGTATAAAACTACCAAAAACTTAAAAATTGAATATGTGTAAGTTTAAAAAAGGAAATATATTATCAATGAGGTACTCGTATAACATGGGTAAATCTATAATGTTGATTTTTAATTTTCTACTGATCCCAGGACATAAACTCATTCCTTCTTCAAAGTATAGTACTATTTCAAACAAGATATATTTATTAATATATATTATTCTGAAATATCAGTAAATCTACAATTTTGATTTTTTATATTTGACTGATTCTTTACCCTTAATTATTATTTAATTCTCATAGTTATTTTTATGTTCTTGGCCAAAGAAGTGTGACCTTAATACTAATTATATTTAAAAATGCATTATAAATTATCTTATTTATCGTAATTCGTTGGTTCTGGTTTCAGGAATTGATTTAATTAATAATAAATGCTAGTTGTTGGACCACATGCAAATGTCAGATCAGACATTTAAATCAGTAATTTATTTATTAGTCTTGTTTCTTTATTCTACTTCGTTATAGCTTGAGGTTTAAGCTAAAAGATGTGTAAATAGGGAAAAATTATATACTTTTTATTGCAATTATATTGGAAATTGTGATTTTTATTAATAATTCTCAAATTAAAAACACAATTAAATTAATTGAACTATTTATTTTGGTCTATTTTTTATCTTTTGTTATTATTTAGACTTCTGTTCACAATAATTTCCAAATAATGTTTTTTATTATTTATCTATTATTTTTAACACATCTTTACTTTAGTAAGTATTAACTTCTATTTTAAAATTGATTATTTTAAACTTGGGTTTTACCAATACAATTTTGATTATTTGAAAAGTTCATTCCCAATTGAAATTATAATAAAAACCCTTCAGAATTGTGTTTTCCTTTGGTGTTATATTATTGTGATTGCCTGATGTTGACACATCTAGAAAATAAAGTATTACACTCAGAAGACAAGAGACCTAATGAAGTTTTATTATTATTATTAAAAAAAGAATAAAATTAAATAAAAAATACATATTACATTCACATGTTAAACAAATCGACAAGAGAACATTTGACTTTTTTAATTAATATGAATTAATAGGGAATTATAAAAAATAAATTAAAAACTGCATACACATTACACATAATTATTACTGTAATAGATACAAAAATATGGGCGTATGATATTGCACATTTTCATTTTTGTTGTGTTATGGATTTTTTTTTTATACAGTTATATCAGGCTATATTGTTCTACATAAGGTTTTACTTAACTATTATAAATTGTCATTATTTTGTTTGTATAAATAAATTTAATATATATAAATAATATATATGTTAATATATATATTTATGTATATAATATATATTTATATATAATATATATTTATATATTATATAATATTTAATTAATATATAATATTTCTATATATATAAATATATTTTATTTGTATTGCCATTCCGAATCAGGACCATCAGTCCCATCTCCGGCACTTAACTATCAAAATCAAATTTCTCTTCAACGATAAATTTCGTTTTGGCTGACTGTTCTATTGTTTTTCGTTTTAAAAATGGGTCATGAAAAATTAATTGAATGTTTATTTGTCCAATGTGAAGCGTATGGGCACTAATTAACCCTCTTCAAGTCCTCCAACCATGCTGTAACCTAGCACATTGACTCTGTACCTTATTATATTTTATCTCATTAAATAATTATACTTGGTGCATAATTAGTTCAGCCGATCCCTTCTCCCAACAACTCCATCAATAAAATATAGGTATGACACTTTGCAGAAAAAATAATGTAGCCACGTTTTTGACTGACTAGGCATTGATGGTTCTGATTCAGATCGGTGACTGAACTGTGACAACTGTGATGTATGTGAATAGACATTAATAGTTTTATACAGTTACACTTATATAGAGTTTAAAACATTGCAAAATGAAAAATTAAGCTTGAAGAGCAAATATCAAGATTTAGGGGTTTATACCTCTTATGATTTATCATTCAAAGGTAACATAATCTGAAAATAATACTATAAAAAGAATGTGTGAATAAAAATGTTAAAAAACACCTTTTTATGAAATTACTCATGTGACTGGGAAAATAACATAATCAGGTATTTATTGTTTTATAAATTAACTGTTAATATGTTTTCTGCATAAATGTACTGTAAAATATTATAATTTGCTGAATACTGCTATAATAAATTTAAGATTTTTAAGACGGAAATGCAAATTTCATAAATTATTTAACAAAATAATTTTTTAAAAAACCTGAAGAGACCCACAAAACATATAATTTTTATAGTGTTTTATTGAATGTTGAATATACTTGATTTCACTTTGTCACTTGCAATATAATGCAACTGTAATCATATTGTAGTATAAGTTTAAAAGGCATACAGATTTTTGGCTGTTTTGTTTTAGTATTCGGTTTAAAGTGTGTTGAAGTAGTAGAGAAAGGATCATGCTCAGGATTCACAGAGGAAGAGCTAAGAACACTGGAAGATCTGACTGTAGAAGAAATAGAGCCTTGTTTGCCTCTACTTGGACGGGAACCTCTTACCAAAACTCAGTCACATATTCTCTGGAGAGCTGTATCAAAGGTAATCTTTATTTTCTATTTTTCAGTGCTAGTTATTGTTACAATATATATTAGATTTGTTTTATTTTTTGTTATTTAATATGTTTTGAGAGGTTCTTGCAGTTGGTGGTTTACTGTTGTGGTATATCTTTATTCATGGTGTGTCCTATGAGGATGGGTTAGGTTAGCTGTACAATAGAAATGTTTGTATATAATATTTAGGTACTTTATTATTATGTATTGGTATTAGTTTTACAGATCTATCATGATGTTGTTTAAATGTCACATTATGAGTTTGACCTATAATATAATGCTAACTTTTGTGAGGCCAACAACATTAGACAAATTTGTAGCTCTCCATACCATCCACAAAATGAATGGACTATCCAAATGGTTAATTCCAATTATCAAACAACGAGGTAGAGCATTGAGAGTTTCTTGGTGTTGTAATGGGTGATGATGTTGCATGATAACAGCCCCTAATGGTTGGAGCAGAATGTTTATGGGATGCAAAAGCCAATGCCTTTGGACAAACTGTAATCAAATTTATGTGGTTAATGTGGGAACAGAAGCTGTATCATGACTTTAAGGGTCATGTCAAGAAATTCTCTTCAGAAGATGCAGTGTGAGTGCTTAACAATGTGGGAAGAGGATGGAAGACAGTAGAGATTGAAAAGCGCACCAGAGAAAATAATCCGAAGTGTTAGTGGGAGGAGAGAAAAGAATGAAACATGCTGAACAGCTTAAGAAGAGAGAAGAGTCTGATGAAGGATTATATAAAATGCAAGACTATTTTGCTGGAATTCTCTTTAACAGACCTCTCCAAAATATCATGTTAACCAGGGAGGGAAAAATGTAATATTATGTACTAGAATTAGTTTGGAAAAATTTGTCATTGTTTTGTGAGATGTCAGAAGTTTTTAAGCCGGGCCCACACATTGGCTGTACGGTACTGGTGGAGGTTGAAGGGCCAGCTTCCCATCCACATATTAGCCTCAGGTTGATTTGCCAACCTTCACTTGCACTAACTCGACCATCCACACGTTGACTAAGTGATACTTGTGTATCGTATGGCCAATTGAACGAACAATCGTTTGAACGATTAGATTTTTCCATCATCGGTCATGAGATGTTTAGCTTTTTATGTCTAGTATTCTTATTGTATTCTTTCACGCTTACTTGGTCTTCGGTTGAAAGAGTGTTTATGTTTTGTGTACATTGTTACGCATTCTTTTTTTATATGTTTAGTGTAAGCCCAGCTTTAAACGGAAATGAAAGGAGGATGTAACAAGTGTGTACCCTAATATATATTTTCTCCCTTGCCCTTGTGATGTGTGACTGAATCGCCAATATTGAATCATCATTGGTCTGGCCATATGCAATGTTTGATAAAATACAGGCCTGGCCTCGTGGGCCAATGTTTCATGTTGGGTAATGAGTTGTCATTGGCTTAAAATGAATTGAAATGAGGGTGTGACAAGTGTGTAGCTAGACATTTGTATTCCTCCTTGTGATGTGTGAAAGAGCCACCAATGTTGATTCATACTATATGTGGGCCCGGCTTAATACTAATATTACAATTAGTATTTACTGTGATAGTATGAGAAAATCGAAGGGAGAGCCAATGAGAGCTTGAGATTTTGTTATATGACCTTGTAGATGTCAACATCTCGACCTCTCATTGGCTCTTCTTTGATTTTCCCACACTGTCAGAGTAAATACTAATTGTAATATTAGTATAATTAATTATCTTATGGTATAATCCAATACTGTCATAGCAGTCATTGGTATGTGCCTTTACACTTAATTAAATACCTTCAGTGAAAGGAGTAAAAAAGGGGGATAGAAGGCCTGAAGCTAGATAGCCACCCCCGTTCCTACGCCACTGGTCCCTTGACAATGCTAGTTCCTGCCCATTCAGCTGCCATATAGCATCTTTAGGATCATCTAATCATTACTTCCTTTGATGGCTCAATGATCAGTTTTCATCTGGTTCAAGCCTTCATCGTCATTGCACTTTATATGCCTGAGCCTGTAGTTTGCCTACTTTAATATCATTGGTAGTATAGAGTTAGGTTCTTCTAACATATCATTTATCTTCATATCTTGTTATTATATTTCTTTGCTTTAAAAGTATTATAAGGATATCTGATTTTATTATTTCATCTTAACCTTGCATGTGTTTATGTGCTATATGTTTACTTGGATCTAACATTGTTTATAGTTGTCTCCACTCCAGACTTCATAATTGTGATAGTTTTATTAAAAGGGTAACAGCTTGGGTTCTCATCTACCCTCCTCAACTAATGAGGTTATTGAAAGGCATATCTTATAACTTATAACACATTCTGGTTACCATCTCTTTAAATTTCACAGTTCATTAATTGTTCTAAATTAATGTTACCTTTTTTATAGCTTTGGTTATTAATATGTCATTATTATCATTCTTGTACCACATCTGAGTTTATAATTGTTTGAATTAATGTTATTATGAATTATGTTATTAATTTTGAATTAATTATTTTATATGAAATAGATCTATGGAGGCGGTTGGGAGTTGCCTGAAGAAAAGCTACGTTTACTGGGCCATGTTCTGAGTGGGATTCCTGATGCTGAGATAAGGAACCTGTCTTTGTCTCAGCTTGATACTGTCAGGGCTTTTGGAAATGTTAACTCTCTGACACAGGAGCAGGTAAAACATTTCTTATTTCTTTAAAAGCATGCCATTATACATCAACCAAATGACTAAACATATTTGGGATTTTTATAGGTCCACATCTCACATTTCTGTATTATCAGGTAGCTTAATATCAGGAGCTTACCAAAGGTAATCTAAGCTATGCAAACGTTCTGAAGAACTACATTTTTTTTGTCTCCGATTTCAAAAATTCCAAGATGGAAATCGGTTTCAGGCATTAGGGAACATTTTTGGTCATGTGTCTGCCTGACGTTAGATTTTTGTGAACCAACGTATCTTAAAAACTACTTGTCCGAATTTACTGAATTTTGGATGGTAGGTCATAATTAGCCCATTGTTGGTCCCATATAAGTTTTCTGGCATTTTGTTTCTCTTCCACATGCGCACAAACATACATTTATTTACACCTACATCTTTAAAAGTACTTAAAAAATCTCTAATTATTTATAAATTTGGATGGTTTGTCGAAAGTAGCCCACAGATGTTCTCATAGTAATGTCCTCCCTCTGGGCACATTAATTATTGCTAAAACTGTACTTTTATTCATGTAAAATAATTAATATAAAAATGCCATTTTTCAAAACTGGTCTTATTTTCAACCTTTTTTTTTTTTTTTTTTTTTTTTTTTTTTGGTTTCTGTATTCTACACCTTAGTTGTATCTATGTGCAAAATTTGGGGAAGATTAAATGACGGGAAGTGGTTCAAAATTGGGGTAATAGGTGTGCAATGAAACTTAAAAAGCAAATAAATTTGAAGCCATTTTTTTTTTTTTTTTTGTTTCTGTATTCTTCACCTTAGTTGTATCTATGTGCAAAATTTGGGGAAGATTGAATGACGGCAAGTGGTTCAAAATTGGGGTAATAGGTGTGCGATGAAACTTAAAAAGCAAATAAATTTGATGCCATTTTTTGGGGGTTCTGTATTGTTCACCTTAGTTGTATCTATGTGCAAAATTTGGGGAAGATTGAATCATGGGAAGTGGTTCAAAATTGGGGAAACGGAAATGTGCGATGAAACTTACAAAGCAAAGTAATATAAGACCAGTAAAAAAAAAAAAAAAAAAATAAATCTGTCAGATTAAAAAATAAGCAATTCAATAAATTATACAATTATGGGTTGTGAAAGCATAACATCAATAAAGTACGTGATAGGATGTAAAGGAGCTAAGTGCCACACTAATTGGCAGATCTTTTTTTTATTCCTAAAAAGTCAAATGTAATAAAATTGGTTTCATGTGTTCATGGAATAATTTAAACATTATTTCTTGTTTGTAGTTAAATTAATTTACATAATGGTAGTTAAACCTATATGTCTTAAAATATTTAACCCATTGAACATATTTGGATCCACTGTGGTTCCATGTCATACTAAGGCTGGTGGTTGGATCTCTATTGGTTCCAATCACAAGCTTTCTGGCACTCCGCTGCTCTTTTCCATGTGTCTCCGGCAGAACCCTCTTACAAGGGTCTGCCAGGCCCGCTAGCATTTGTAACCACAGAGGATCCCAACAACATTTTTTTTAAAAAACATTCACTTTTAAATTGTGTAATCTCATTTGGTATTATTTAAACCCACCACAGAGGTTCGTTCCTGAATTGGAACTCATTGAATGGGTTAATTCGTTCTTAATATTTCCCACTAATTAATTTATTTGTTTATTTTTATATAAAAAAATAATATATATATATCTAAATGTACTGACACACTTTATGTTTGGTTTGCTATGTCTCTGCCAGGAAGTTTTTATATCGATCTACTGTTTAATTTTTTTTTTAAGGATTTTATAATTGTATCTTGTCTCTTAGATGTTAATAGTTAGCGAGGTGGTACTCGAGTCATGGGGTAAGGATGCAGAAGAACTAACAGAATATGATATTGCTTCATTGGGTTATCTTCTTTGCACTCTCAACTCTTCTTTCATAGAGAGAATTCACCCGCATGCTTATAGGTAAATTCTCTACCTCTTTACTCTGTTCCCTGAATCAAATTTATTTTTGTTCCAAGGAGATCTCCTTATGTCTCTTGGACATAAGGATTGACATACATCTTAGAAGTTGTACCTTGTGGCTTACTCACAACCAAAGTTTTGGTTTCAAGTACAACTCCTAATGTCTCTAGGACATTTGAATTGATGTACATCTTTAGAGTTGTGCTATTTGGCCTATGCAAAATTCTCTACAGCCTTTAGGCTATCCGTTTTAGTCATAGTTCTAACCCCATCTAGCATGTGTTGGATCGCAATCTTATTGTCTTAACACCTTCTACAAGTCTAGTCTTTAGCCTATACTTATTCCCCCAGTTTATATGTCCCCCTCCCCATTTTACTACCAAAAATGGAAGAAAAGAAATGAAAGAAATCTTTTCTAAAATTAAGGCAACAGTCAATTTGACAATCACAATCAAATTTGAGTTTTACCAATGTGCGAAAGTTTCATAATTTGTCCGTTACTCACAAAGTTAGTTGTGTAACTTTGGGCAAATTACAAAACTATTAAAAATTACGAAAAACTTATCATATAATTTTTAGTGGTTTGAAAGTAAAATAACAATAAAATATTGTAACACTAACTTATATATTGCAATCCTTTATCAATTTATCATTGCTATGTTTTTCACAATCAATAAAAAATAAAAATTACTGTACAATAATTTATTTATTTATTTTTAAATATTTATTTTTAAATACTTTAAGAGTATTCTGCAGCAAAAGCCACTAGAGAAGCACTCTAAAAGATCCAAGATAACTATAAAATAAAAAGTAATAACATAAAATTAAAAATAAGAAAAAGAACAAATCTTATAAATAAAAAATAAAAAGAAAAAGAAAATAATAAAAAGGAAGAAACATATTGGAGAGTGTGAGAGAGGAGAAATTATATGTGAAGTTATTACTGATGAGTAGGAGAAAAATAAGGAAGGATAGATTTCAGATTAGATAGGCTTGATACGCTGATCACCAGAGACGGGACGTTTATGACTTTTATTATTCCATTTCATGACCTTTATTCTATGACATTTATGATTTTTATTATCCTGTTTTATGACGTTTATTTTAGAAAATCGTTTGTTTTATGTCCTTTTAGCCAAAAGTATGACATTTATTTTCTGTGAAAATTTAGCCTTTATGTGAAGCATTTCGTTTTATAAAAAAGATTTAAATATTTCATAAATACAAAATTATATTTACAATATATGTAATAAATGATAATAATTAGCAGAATGCTTCAACAAGCTGGTAAGGAAGCTGGTGTAAGGGTTTTTTTGTTCGAACTGCACTTTTACCTGGAACCGGACCACGATTGTTCAAGTTAAAAATTTGCATTAACAAAAAAAAAATAACTTTTTGCTAAACATTTGGCAAAAAAGGCCATTTTATGACGTTTATTCCAAGAAAATTTTATGACATTTATGCGTAAAATGGCTATTTTATGACAAAATCATATGACTATGACGTTTATGACTTATTTCCATCTCTGCTGATCATCAAAAGTACCCAGCACAAAAATTTGAAACTTTGTAGTTATGTTATGTGTAACAACCCAAAAATAGGAAAATTATTAGAATATTATTTTTATGTACATTATTCCTTATTCTACATCAATTTAAATATCCATTAAATTAGTAATGGTATTTTATTTTGTTGAAGGGGAGCTGCCACTGAGCTTAGTATGTTGGAGAACTGTGGTGATCACGTACTCCAGGCTTTAGCAACACTTGCTTCTGATCCTAAAGCTTTTGGTAGGCCAAGTACTTGGACTTCACTACAAGTAAGTGTTATTTATGAAAAAGAAGGTATATCTTATGAGAAAAGACAAAAATGAGTTTATATCATAGGATGATCATCGTTTTTTAAAAAAACACATGAAAATACAGTTTCCAAAACAATTTAAGTCCAAGGCCAATGCAGGATCTAATTGTATTTCAGGATAAAAAAATTTTCTTCATAAAATACATAGGGAGTTGCTAATAAGTGAATTATTACTAAGAACTCTCATTATTAGCCTGTGATGTGTTTGTTTTGATGGGGTTGGACAACTTAAATAATTTACACCCATGTGAGTTTGAAATGTCATAATTTATACTTGTTCATTTTTTTTTGTAAAATCAAGCTTTATTAGGTTGAAACCTTAGCTTAAAAATAAGATTATATTATTAACTTTTATTGCACTTATTGTTTGTAAAGGTTTTTTTTCCCCCTTATAATTATTTTTATTCTTCAAAAATTACTTTTCTTTATTGTTAAAATTGTTTTTCAATAAAAGTTATTACTTGCATAGTCCATTTTTTCCTTAGTAATGAGTATCCAGTTAAGAATTTATCAAACTACATTCCTCGATTTATGATTTTTTGACTTACAGTATACTTCGTGGTCTTACTTATTCGGGGGATTACTGTACATGGTTGTTTTAAAAAAGTTACAATTACCATAAAAATAACATCTCCCCAGCTGAAAATTGAACCCGGCCTCTCACCTTCCACAAGTTATATTCAAGTAAAGTGCTGATGTGAAAGATACTTACCAACACACATATACACAGCCTGTCGGTAGTAATTTATATATAGGCAGGCCTCACCCAGCTGAGCGCACTACTCTTTATTCTTCACACATAGTTTTTGCCATTAGTGCATGTTATTTCTTAAAGTGGTGTCCCAAATTTCAAATCTCTAGTTAAACTAGGTCGGGAGATATGATCCAAGATGCGACGGATGGGTGGAGGAACTCTACCAAAATCATAAGCGTTTCTAGGATGACCTTAAAACCCTAAAAAGAAGTTTTTAACTTGAGAAACTTAATTTTTAATGCCATTTTCTCACTAACTAGATTTTTCCTGGGAAAGCGAATTATATGATCACATTATTATTTAAATGGACTACATTTTAGAATTTTTTAATCTGGCTCTGACCATTTTTGAGAAATAATTTTTTTTTTTTTTAGTTTTTGGGGTGGTAGTGCCCCAAAATTTAGAGCTAAAATTTGTTTCTCAATTTAGCTTCGGGTTATGATTTTTCTGAACCTGTATGACAAATTTCATTAAAATTGGCCCAGTAGTAGGGCTCCACATCAGCACAGAATAAGAATAAAAGGCGAAAGACTACAGAAGAAAGGCAGACTCTTAAAAACTACTTTTTTGAACTCAGGGAACCTTAAAACATGTATATCCATCAAAATTGAATTTTTCGCACCTTCACAATACTTTCTCAATTATGTATACTTTGTTTATGAGAAAGTTAAAATAATATATTTAAATTAATCAATAACAATTTTTTTTACTTATTTCCATTTCTTGAAATTTGGGATAGATGTGCCATCAAGTCATTAAATTTATGTATACGAGTATGGCTGTTTTTTTTTTGTTTTGTGTTTGGAAGTGATGTCTACTTTTCACATAACTACTAGTAATATTTTCTTTATGCAAAGGTAGGTTATGTTGGATGTGTACTATCAGGCCTGTCAAATCTTAATGAGATTCCTGCTGAATCCATACAAGGCTTGACAGCTCAAACTCTTCACTGCATGCCTCATGATATACTTCAGGTAACAAAAATGTTTATATTCTATCATAAATTTCGTTTAGTAAAACCACTTTATTAGGTTAATTATTTCTTCTTGGAGTTTTTGGCACTTATTCATCTAGTGAATGAAACTCAAAGAGCATAATTAATTAGTTTACCAGCAAAGAAACCACAATATCTAATATTTAATACAAACCGCTAATGATATAATTTCCTACTTTTGATCCTACAGAAGTCCTCTTATCCGGTCTCGGTTCAACCAGATGTTCAGCTCGGGGCTACTTTTTGACCTGTTATACAAAAGATTAAATGTCTGTTTACCCACTGTTTAGTGAAGATATCTGTCTGCACCTGTCTGTAGTAGTTAGTGAATTCTTAAAGGTATTTGCTTGTGACAAGGAAAATTTGGTTTAACTAGCCATTTTGGTATGTCCACTGTAAGTCAATTTTTTTTAAATTTGACTTTTTGTAGAATGAAAACTGCATTATGACACTGGCAGATAATTGCGGTCAGGAGATAATCAATGTAAAAATGTTGTATATTTTCAAGGAAGACCTCAAGTCCGGTTTTAACTGGTAGAAAATAGCTCTCCTGTAAAATTGCTTGTGACACAATAATTCACCTCTGAGGTGAACTATTTTAAATAAAACTGGTTTTAAGTTATACTTAAAATTTTGATTCATAAATTTAACATTTTTTAAAAAATAATACATGAATTGAATGAAGATGATTGAAAGTGCATAATGCATGTAGAAATTGTTAGTTTTCAAACTATTAAGTCTTTAAAGATGTCTTTTCTAACCACTTTCATTTGGGAATCCTAAAAATATTTTACTCATTCTTGGGGACCACTCTCAACTAAATTAAAATAAATGAAGGGTCCATGGGCAATTTAAATTTAACAAATAGGATGTTTTTTAACCAGAATAATCAGTTCAGAACTATAACCTTATATGCATTTTTATTATCCAAAAGCAATGAAACAATATATACATATTTATTTGTACTCAGGGCCTCCTCTTTCATTTACTCCCTACTTGGCGCATTTGAGTTAATAGATTGTGTTAACCCCTTGTTTCTGAGGTATGATTTTTTGGGGCTTCCCTATCATTTTCCTGTGTTTTAGTTATTACACATAACATAACTGCAAATTTTTGTGTCGGACAGAATGAGGGTTCGTTTTTGCCTGCAGACCCTAAATTATAAATTCTCAGACACATTATGGTAGACTTACATCGATTCAAAAATACTTTTGTTAATTTATTGTTCAATTTTTAAATAAGTAATATTATAAGAAAACATTAATTTTTAAATTTTGTTAAAATTTTAGAATCATATCAACATTAGCATAATATTTCAGGAAGGATAGATAATTTACTGTTGGCTAATTTAAAATGAACTTACAACAATGAACTTTGATGACATTATTCCTTGGATAGCCATACTTCTTTGAACGTATTTAGGTTGATTGAACTGTCCTTTTTCTCTTTCACACCTGATTTTTGCAGAACCTCAAACTGGGTTCCTCAGTGTCATTGGTATTGTTTGAAACCCAGTTGGAAATCACTGCTGTAGCGGCACGAATGTTCTTCAAACGTGCTTAATTCAAGAATCGTTAATGTTATAATTATAATCTCAATTTTTTTTCTATACAGGGTGGCCACGATAAACTGGCTCACCCAGTTATCTCTTTTATTTTTGAGATAGAGAAAAAATGTAAATGATAACTCACCTTGGATTTTTGAGTAGTTTTATAATATGATTTCCAAAAAAAATTTTTAACTCATAGTTTCGGCGTTATCTCTCCCAACTTTGTAATCTTAAATGGTAACCTATAGTTTTTATATTTTTTTCTAAAATTAGATTGCTTTTGAAGAAAAATGATCCTTGAATCAACAAAATTGGTTGAGAATTGACAGAGATATTCAGTTTTCAATATAACAAAAATGCTATCTAAGTATGTAAAATACTAAATTAAAAAAAAAAAAAATCTTAATTCTGTTTATTTAACTTTGTTTTCCACTTATTAAGGTTAGTTGAATGCATTTACTGATCAAAAGTCAAACCTTTTTTCCATTCCATTCAGAAAAATCGTTAGCATGGACCTCTTTTAATCAGTGTGTCGACCACCTTCCGGAACTCTACAGTTTCGGAAAGGAATGGAAAAAAGGTTTGACTTTTGATCAGTAAATGCATTCAACTAACCTAAATAAGTGAAATAAAATGAATTATGATCATTTCGTTTAATTTGCAATTTTTTTGTTACAGTACTTTACATACTAAAATAGCATTTTTGTTATATTGAAAACTAAATATCTTTGTCAATTCTCAACCGATTTTGTTGATTCAAAGCTCATTTTTCTTCTAAAGCAATCTAATATAAGAAACAAATATAAAAACTATAGGTTACCATTTAAAATTACAAAGTAAAGAGAGATACCGCCGAAAATATGAGATACAAATATTTTTGGAAATTATATTATAAAACTACGTGAAAATCCAAGGTGAGTTACCATTTACATTTTTTCTCTATCTTCAAAAATAAAAGAGATAACAGGGTGAGCCAGATTATCGTGGCCACCCTGTATATATATTTATATTCTTGATGTAATACATTTTTACCTGTAAAACTTAGACTTTTATCCCAACTTTACCTGTATACAAATAAAAATATTGCCATAAGAATTTATCAGTTTAATTGGTATTGTTTGCAGAGGCTGACAGCTGATCAAATCTCAAAGCTTTCTGGTGATGCTGTTCATAGTATAAGTTGGAACAGCATTTCCTCGCTGGATCCAGAAAGACAAGCCGCTGTTCAGCGAGCTATTGACGGAGAAAAGCCTCGAGCCTCAGCTGTCAACACATTTCTCACATCCTTCACTATTACAAATCTACACCTTTTTGTTGTATTCTTATTTAGGCTCTTACCTTAACTTTTTATCCTTCTCTTTGATCCTCTCACTCATTTTTTCTCCTCCTCCCTATCTCTTAATCCATTTGTTTATATTAAATTCAAATAAACTTTCTCATATACTTAGTACATATGAAGAAATAGTAATGTGATGGCGCAAAAATTTGATTTTGAGATTTTTATGGATTATCACATTATAAGATCCCTTGAGTCATCAGTAGAGACGTATGTAGCCTAAACTACTAGATCCCAATTAGCAAAGTTGCTAACAATTTTACATAGACGTTCAGAAAAATCATATCTTGAAGGTAAAATTAAGACGTTCAAAACCAGAATGGGTCTACCGATAAAACAGGCTGAGTGGTCCTTACACTTTGTTTTAGCTTATATTTGAGTGCCATAGTGGTCTATATTAAGTTATCTTATTTCTCAACAGATAGCAGCATGTGTTGGGTTGGTTCCAGCTGCTTAAAGAGTTGTAATCTACAACCAGAACGGGCCATGTGTCCCGCAAGGTACCTCACGTCAGGACTCTAGAGGGATGGCCTGTTCTGGTTTTGAACTCCTCAATTGAGAAATGGATTGTAACTCTAAATCAGTTTGGGGGAAATTAGTTTCTGAGAAAATTGCATTATTACCCTACCGGGGAGAAATTATTATTATTGAAAATTTTTGCAAAATGATTAATACAGTAGAACCTCTATTATCTGAACCTCTGTTATCCGAACCCTCTATTATCCGAACCTGCTCCGGTGAGGTGGTTAGAGATACTCGCCACCTTGTTGAGGGTGAAACAGACAAGAATTCATGATTTTTTTAAACCTACCTGAGTAAATGTAATATAATGTGTTGTTTTACATATATGTATGTATGCATATAATTTTTATTTTAAAAATATATCTACCTTTTAGTCCCCAGGCCACCATAAGAAGTGAGTCGCTGATTGATAAAGTTTTCTTACCTTATGGAATCGCTTATTTATGCCGTGTCCACCGATGAATTGGGTATATGGCAACTGAGCGCTGGGCCATTTCTTTTTTGTTGACATGCCAAACTTGCCCTTCTGCGGGAACATTGAAAAGAGATAGATAAAGTTTTGATTTTCACAGGATCGTTTAATTAAATTATTTCAAAAACAGTGGTAAAGGTGGCCACCGATACGAGTGGGCCGTTTTATTTTCAACGTCCCCGCAGAGCGATATGTTTGGGGCGGTGGACACCCCAAACGGCCCACTCTTATCGGTGGCCACGTGTACCACTGTTTTGTAAATAATTTAATTAAACAATCCTATGAAAATCAAAACTTTATCTATCTCTTTTCAATGTTCCCGCAGAAGGGCATGTTTGGCATGTCAAAAAAATAGAAATGGCCCAGCGCCCAGTTGCCATATACCCAATTCATCGGTGGACACAGCATAAATAAGCGATTCCATAAGGTATGAAAACTTTATCAATCAGCGACTCACTTCTTATGGTGGCCTGTGGACTATTTAAAATAACATTGTATACTTAGTTATATTTTTTCTTCTTTTTTTAATGAACTTCGTTTATCCGAACTTTTCGATTATCCGACCTACCTCTGGTCCCAATTAGTTTGGATAATCGAGGTTCTACTGTAATTATTAAATTTAACTGTGAAACCCTCCCTCCTCCTAAAAAGAAACTAACAAATATATAAACACTGGACTAAGTAATTAGTTATTTGTATATGAGAAAGTTTAGTACATGTTGTATTAGATTTTTATTTAAAATGATGTTCAAAATAAAAAAAATAAATAAAAAATCAAATTTTTGTCACAAAATGATTAGTGTATATTTCAGGTCAGTGAAGGTAGAAACAAATTTATACATAATTATTACATGAAATTAATAAATAGTTTAATAACAAATAACAGAATATTAACTAAGAAGTAATGGGGGAATTGTTAGAACTAATAAAATAGTTTATTGTTTTTTTTTTGTTTTTTTAAATGTACAATAACTAGATTAGGAGAAAGCATTTACGTATTTTTATTCATTTTTGTGCTTTCTTGCCTTTTATTGAGCACAAATATATATATATATATATATATATATATATATATATATATATATATATATATATATATATATATATATATTAATTTTAACAGGAAAAATATTAAAATATAATTTCCTAATAAATTAAATTTATTTACATATAAAACTAAAATAATATATTAAATCATTTTTATTAGTTTACACTTATTTATTTATTTTATTTTTTTTATAATGATATGGCTCATCTAAAAAGTTTTGAGGCATCTAATCAAAACTTGTTATTATTATTATTTGTTTTGTTTTTTTTATAATTGTCTAAAAATATTGTTAAACATTCATCTAATATAATATGTTTTATAACTTTTAAACTTTTTACATAAATTATTCAAGAAAAAAAAAAATGTTATGTATAACATTATTATATCTCTATAATAAATTATGTATATTTGTATTTACTCCTCCAAACAATTAACGCCAAAATTATTTTTATTTTATTCTCCTTCTATATTTTTTCTGCTTTGTGGACCTTAGACTGTGTAAGACTTGGAACCAATTTTTTTTAACGAAAAGTTTGATGTTTTTTTTCAAAACCACAAGTGTTATATATTTTTATAATCTACTCTTCAATACCTTTCATTTGATGCCCCACTCAAAATTTCAAAAAAAAATGTTTCCCTGTGACAGGTATTAGCCGCCGTTTTGGATTCTCAGTTAATCAGATCAAATTAGTATTCTTATTTTTTCTTTGGACCGCACATTTTGCATATTTTTTATATTTTTAGTAACAGCAGAAATACAGTTTTAGGGGGGGGGGGGGGGGGGACGCAAAATTTTAATTTTTTGACAAAATGGCGCAGAAACTAACCCCAACCACTAGTGTTATGTATTTTTGTAATCTACTATTCAATAAGCAAGAAGTTAATTATCCGCCATTTTGAATTTGAACACCTGATAATTTTGAGTTTGCTATATTTTTCCTGTGTGCGCGTCAAAACGATCTTTAAAGCTGGAAAGTTTCATGTATTTATCTCTTTTGATTCAAAAGTTTTTGGAATCGTACAGAGTGACAGACAGACACAGGACCAAACTAAAAGGGTTTCTTTTTTTGGTTTTACCAACGAAACCCTATAAAGAGTGCATTAATTTTGTAGAAGTATGTATAAAATGTTAATAATTTTGTGTATTTGTGTGTTTAAATGTGTACATTTTTTGATTCAAGGTAGTAATAATAAAATAAAAATTTAATGCCTTGTAAACATTTTTTTTTTTTTTTTTATTGACTATCATATTATAAAGAAAAAACCTGTTAATGAGTTTAGTTAGGGAGTATAAAATACATTTTTAATTGCTTTAAAAAATAATATAATTAATCCTTAGACAGCAATTATAGTATTTTATATTTACATAGATATTAAATAAAATCCCTAAGTTCACCTCAATTTTTTTCCATTTATTTAAATTGTGTTTTTATTCATTAAAAAAAAAAAAAAAAAAAAAAAAAAAAAAAAATCAGAAGTGTGTTTTTTTATTCATTTGATAAAAAATGTCATATTGTGTTTTTATTCCCATAATTTATTATACAAATATATAATATACAACTAAATATGTTAAACCAGGGGTATCCAACTCCAGTATTCTAGAGGTGTAAGACCACTAGTGCTGGTCGGGCAGATGGCGGTTAAAATTGTAAACTACTTATGATCTTTTGACATTCCTCGAATTCTAAAATATAAACAAATACTGGTTGTCAGACATTTTTACTATTTTGTAAATAAACAAAAGAAAAAAAATCAGCCTTGGTGGTTGTATGAGATGCGTGATTGCTCTGAATGCGAAAATTCCCGGGTTCGAATCTAGTAAACTGACAATTAATTTATTCATTTATTTCTTTGAATTAAGAAGCTCTAAATCTTTTGAATGGTGTAAAATATTTAGTTAAAATAAACACAGGTAGATAAAGAGGGGAGTTGGAAATCTTTCCGTTTAAGGATTCTATGATCGCTGTGTTAAACCTTTAACATGTTTTTCCTTGTTTATGAATTTCATTTATGTATTTGAACAAAAAAAGTCAAACCTTTGTTTCATTTTTAGTTTTTAGATTTAATAAAAAATACAGAAAAAAGGCTAAATAACCAAAAAAGATAAATTGTTATTCAAATTAGTACAAAAAAATGTATTTACCTATACATTTTTCAAACTTTCAATATTTTGAGTTGGCAATGCTTTACTTATTTATTTATGACATGACAGATGTTACTCGAGTTTTTATAATTTACCTTTAGTATAGTTTTGTATTCTTAGTAGAGTGTTTGTTTTCTCTTGATAAAGTTTAATTAAATGAAACTGACTTATTCAATACCAACTATCGCAGTGGTTTTTACTAACTTATTAAAGCACTCATTTCAATAAAATAAAGACTATGTCTCCAATGTTTCACTTCAACAGTTACAAGTATATTTAGAGAAGTCTGTCACTTTATTTGATTGAATTATAACATTTTTTACATAAGACTACTTAAACACACTACTATTTTACATGTTGTTCTTACCAATGCCAAAACATATTGTTCTCCATCTATGTAGGTACCACTATATTACATAATATTTTATGTATTTGTAGGTACATCTATGTTACTCACTGTGCCATATTTATGTAGGTACCTCTTAAGTTACTTAGGGTTGGGAAACACTAACCAGGTCACAATCAGTGGCGATCCTAGGGGGGCTAAGGGGGCTTAAGCCCCCCCAGAAACCAAATTAGCCCCCCCAGGAGCAAATTAGCCCCAAATAGTTTGTCTTTCCCCTTCTCAAATTCTCGTAAAAAAAACTAAATACATGAGCAGATAAGTAAAAAATAAAACAAGTCTTAAATATTATTTAATTTTATTTGGACTGAATAAATGATTTAAATCCTTTCTATAAATATTAAATAAAAATAATCCAATTTTTAAGTTTTTGGTAGTTTTCATACTACGGAAAGTTTAAATTTTAATTTAAATCAAATTATAATTATTATTAGTTGGTAAGAGCATCTGTACTGGAAATACAGGAGACCCGTGGTTCATATCCCGGCGCTGGACTGTATTTTTCTCTGTCTGTTTCCCGTAGTTAATAATAATTATAATTTGATTTAAAATAAATAATAATTGTAATCAGAAATAGAAAGGATTTAATTAATTTACATTGCCAAATAAATTTAACATATTATAATGATGATTTTGTAGTTTTAAGTTTTAATTTTCATGGGCGTCATCCCCGGGGGGACGGGTAGGTCGCGTCCTTCCCAATGCTTCATATGTAATAAAGAATTCAAACTAAAAATGATCTAAAAAATATCTAACCATTTTTAATTTTCTAACTATATTTTACCATTAATATAATTGATCATCAATTGTGTGTCACTTAAATAATTCATGTTACTGTGAACAGTGAACAACTAATATAGAATCTGAAGATAGCTAGCTATATTAAGTAGCCAAAACCTGTTATTAGTTATTACAAATACTTTGTGTGTAAACCTAATGGTTTCCTCCCCTCCTACTTTTCAAAATTATAATGATGAATATGTTATTTATTGTGTGGGATAAATCTTCATTATATGCCCCACCTATTTCTAAACGTCCGAAATTATTTTTTTACATTATAAAAATGATTTCCGTTGTAGCATTTCAATAAATTCAATCTAATTTTTTTAACTTAATCTTTTATTCATTTGTTTTTTTTATTTTAGGGAAAATTATAAAAGGTTATGGTTAGTTTAGGTTAAGGTTAGTACTTTTTGACCTTACATCATTGTCATATTAAACTTGACACTTTGCGTGACTTGACTTGTGTAGAAAAAAGAAAATTCTGAATTTATCGAGACGCTACAACCGGAATCGTTTTTACAATGTACAGAGATACTGTAAAAGACAAATTCTGTAAAAAGGAACAGTTTAAAAAAAAAATGAAGTAAATAGGACAGTGCGAAATAGGTGGGCCATATAGTGCAATTTTACCAATTGATGTTAAAAGAGAACACTTTATCTAAAGTTTCTCTTTATCAAATTTCCTAGCCCCCCCCCCCCCTCCTGGGGGGCTAAATAGCTCGACCACCCCCAAAATTAAAAGTACCGTTTTGCCATAAAAATCAAGTTTTTCATAACTTTTGAATAAATGACACAGTTTATTATAGATTTGAAGTAATATTGCATAATTGCTATTGACTCATCTATGTAATATACAATGATTAGGTGCTCAACTTTTATTATTTTAAAATCGATTTTAAATTTTGTTTATTAAAAAGAAAATAGTAGCCTGAGATTATAGGGCTTTTGTCCACTAAATGAATTATTAGTTATTGATTTTTTAAAAAAAGAAAATTAACCTGATAACACAATTTAGTGAATTGCTAGACGTTTTCTGTGCTTTGCCAAAAAAAATTTCAAGTGGATATAGCTGTTTTTGGAATTCAGCTACTCAAACATATTTAAAAAAAAAAACCTTTTAAGATATTTTATTTGAAACTTGACACATGTCTTACTAACTCCGATATCTAAAATTTCCAAAAATATTAGTTTTAAAATTTAACAAATTTCAAAATGGTGGCCATTTCAAATTTGAAAAGTCAAATTCCATGAAAACCAGTAGGTATGAAGAAATTTTGCATGAGACAAAAGTTGTAGAACTTTTTAATGCAAATCTAACGATTCCTTATAATTATTGAAATCGGTTCATAAATAAATAAATTACGGTACATTAAAATGTATACTAAACCCACAATACATGAGGGGGCTTTAGCCCCCCCAGAACTTTTGACCTAGGATCGCTACTGGTCACAATTTAGATAAAACATTTAAAAGTTTTTGTATAAATATACCTATTGTAATAATAAATTTATACTAATGATAAGGTAAATTTTACTAACCCATCCAATTCAGAAACATACCTCTCTGACGGAATAAAATATACCAAATGAGATTACACGATTTAAAAGTTAATGCTTTTAAGTTATTTATTTTTTTTTTTTTTTGGGATCCTCTGTGGATACAAACGCCAACGGGCCTGGTAGAATCTTGTAAGAGGGTTCTACCCAAGGCATGAAGAAAAGAGCTGCGGAGTGCCAAAAGGATGGGCTTGGATCCACTGGGTTAAGTATGTTTCAATAAAGTATCTCTATCATAATATAATTAATTTGCTTTGTTTGCGTTTGCACTGATAATATTTTTATACTGTTTACTTTTTCATGGGTTTTTCTTTAAAAATAGTTAATCATGAACTAATTTGATTACATTGACTTTTTTAAAAAAAGCCTCCAAAGTGTAATTTAATTAGTAAAACCTAGTATTTAATTCTAAATAATGAAATGAATGATGTATAATATAGTTCTGAGGAGACATTAATTGTTAAAATATGACATAACTAGGTATCTCGTATCGAGCATAATGTAATAAATATTTAATATTAAGCAAATAGTTAATTATGATAAGTTGATAGTTAAAGAGGAAGATTGTAATAGAGAGCCATGTAGTGGGGGAGAAGCAAAACAGCAAATTAGTTTTATCTACAATTGTTACGAAATATAAACATTGTATCTCTGTTTAGATGCGTAGAAAGTGATTCTTACGTATTCATTGAGCATGCGCGTTTCATAATTCTGAAGAATTCCTCTTCTTTACTGCCCTAGGGCGGTAAAGAAGAAGAATTCTTCAACTTTACGCACGATTAGCAAGTTTGTTTACATTTAACAAAACTAATTTGATGTTTGCTTAATAAACGTAACTGTTTATTTCTGTTTATATCGAGTTTTTTTTTGTGAAAATCAATGTGTGATATAAGTGATTATGACGAATATGAGGAGGATATTACGCCTTCCGAAAATAATTAATTAAAATACAACTAATGAATTAATGTCATCTTTATCAAAAGAGAAATACGAACTTACATACAGAAAGTTTATTATTTTTTTCTGTATTTATTATTAAAATCTAACAATCATAGATAAAGTACGTTACGCAACTCGTGCAAAAACAGCATTTTGCATTGCTCGTGTGGTTTTACTGTGGTGTGCAAACTCCACACTCGCATGCAAAATGCTACTTTCCACACTCGACGCGTAATGTACTATTACAGTCTTCATAGCAGTGTCGTTTTTTTTACTAAAACATGTTATTTGAAAAAAAATCTTCATCCCATCAAATTAGTGATGATAGAATAATTTCCCGTCCTGAAATTGAAGCCACGTTTATTCGAGCTTTGCATGGAAACTCTGAAACAGATAATGCTGTCCAACAAACTTAGCTTGAGCATTAGTACAAGGAATATGTATACCAAATTTCAACTTTTGTTTAAGTGATCGTCGGACACGCATTAGCACTGACAGACAAACAGAAAGATTGCATATTTTGTTGAATGTAAAAAGCTCATTTATGCTCGCTTCCATGATGGATTGTAAGGTGCAATAAGCAGAACACTTATTTCATGTTGAATAGTTTTGACTCATAATCTAGAGTCATCTTGAGCCAATTTTATTTTTATATAAACAAACAACAATAATTACTAATTTTTCATTACTGCATTTTTACATCCTGCATCATATTTTTATTTGTATGTTGTTCCTTTTTCTTTAATTATGTAAATATTTATAAATTTATATTATAACATTAAATTAACTTACAATGGTCAATGGTTGGTTTGTTTTTACATCTACTTCCATAAGCGGGCATCATGACTAAACAATTACATTAAAATTTACATAGCAAAACAATTTAAAAATGAAACTTGACACCTGAAGTATATCATGTAATTTTTATAAAAATTATCACTGTGAGTAACCAATGATTATTAATTAATTATTGAAGGGTCTAAATAATTTATATATGGTGGATAGATGTTCAAATTACACATATGTATAAGTTTGGTAATATACATTATATTACTACGATAATGATTATATCAAAATAAAAATATGATTAGTATATTAATGGAACATCAGTAATGAAAAATTTGAATTAATTGTAATTATTGTTCCGCGGGTTGACTCGTAATAAACAGCTTGGTATTCTTGTGAAATCCACGTCACGTAGGGCTTGAAGTCCGACATTTCGCTTCCACTATGAAAGCATCTTCAGAGTTGTAGTGCAACGTGATGTCTACTTAAAGCGACAACAAGAAATACTGATGACTTGAGTGAAGGACAGCATGTTTATACTGGCTTTCTGGAACGTAGATTATACCTGGATTTTCCGGGGGTTCCTTAAGTCGGGTTAATCCTTTGTCGGGATGATCCTTTCTGTAACTAGAATTGTTTTTTTGTTGTTTGTTTTAGACAGAAATAAAATTTACTGAAGATGACTCTAGATCAGTGGTTCTCAACCTGTGGGTTGCGACCCCCAGGGGGGTCGTGACGGTTTCTTTGGGGGTCCCTAACATAGCCAGAAAAAATTCGCTATACTTTTTTTTTTTTTTTTTTTTTTTTGCAATGTTTGAATTATTTTATATATTTCGTTTTTTTAAATTACATTATCTTGTAGGTAAGTGGGAGGAGTCCCTCAGTGTTATAACAAACATTGAAGATGCTTTAAGCACAATGTTGCCTGAAATTGAAGATCAAATGCCAAATTACACGTTTATGCAAGATGGTGCCCCGTCCTATCGCTCCTTGCAAACAATTCAATACTTGCAAGAGAATTGCACAGACTTCAGGCAACATAGAGCTTAATGCATCTTCAATGTTTGTTATAACACTGAGGGACTCCTCCTACTTACCTACAAAGAACACCCCCTTAGTAATATGCTAATTTATTCTATCAAAACTTTTATACCAAACAACAATTACTACCCTGACAACGACTTTTTTTAAGACCCTATTTCAAACCGCCATTGCATGGCTTTCACACAATAGTATTTTAAGTTATAGATATGAAATTTAAAGTAGAAGAATGTAGTTTTCAGACCCCGCAAACCTCATATCTCTATCTATTACAGAAGCTGAGCTATAAGTGTTCAAAAAAGTGCATTTTTTTTGGCCCACCCTGTATATATCTATATCTATTAATGATTTTGTATCCTTTCACTTTGTGATTAGTGAACATCTGTTGTGCTTTTTTAATAGCATATGTCCAATGATTCCAGAGTATTACTTGAATTGTATTTGTGATAATAGGATAGATGTTTTGGGTGAATTGCCAAAAACGTTGCATCTCTAATTCATTTTTTTTTAACTTATCTCACCTCTCTGGGATTAAAACTGTTACTAAGGTGATTTTCAATTCTTGCAATACATGATTTGAATATCACTAAGGGCACATATGCCGGTGGTTCCCTGGTTTAGACCTTGGTTTCAGGCAGTTTTAGCTTCACCGATCCCCTGAATACTACTTTCTTATTTTGACATTTGTTTCTAATTTTGAATTATTGTTATTATTAACAGTATTCATACTTCAAATCCTGATTATCTAATGGTAACTTAAGATGGAACCTGTCCCTTCTAACGACTTGTATAATCTAACATGAGTATTTAATGCTTAGTTTTTGAGTTAAAAAAGGATAAATTTGTCCACATCAATATTTTTTATTTTTTATTATCTTTTTTGTTTAAATTGATTGCATTAAATAATTTTACATTAAAGGAACTGTTAACTTTATTTATACTTTTGAATACATGAGTGTGGAACTAATAAAAATAATAATTATAATGTGGAACATGACATCTCTATGGAACATTTCTTATCAGGAATAAATGTGGAACATGATTTATCTCTTTTATAATCAAACAAATCTATGTCAGTGTTTAAACATTTGCCTAGTGTTTAAACATTGCCTAAGTTGAAAATGAGTATATTTTGAGCCTTTTCACCTCAACAATCCCTTCTAATTTTGGATTTACAAAGAATGGGGTACGGGAAACAAGAGTTTTGGAAACTAGTAGTATATGTTTATAAGGAAAGGAGACCACGGGGAAGACCACTTTTTTTTAGTGAGGCAATTTTGAAAGCTTGACCATAAAAATGTATAAATAATTAAAAAATGCTTTAGAACTGTGAGCAAACTAGATTTTGAAACATTTTTTAGCATATTTCCATTAGGACTAAAGGAAAGCTTAATTTTACCATAAAAAAATATTATTTTAAGAAGATTTTTATGGTGTAAGTTATTATTACCTAATTTAAAAAAACCTTGAAGAGACCCAAAAAAACATACAAATATTGTAGTGTTTTTGTTTAATGAATTGATAAAAAAAGGGTTCAAAAACTACTTTAGAAAATGTATAATTTTAAGTATATTCTTTCTTATTTTATTTTTCACATATCAAGTTTTTCCTTCTTTAATTATAAATTAATAAAACTTTTTTGTACCAATATAAATATTATAATTTAATAATTTTTGTATTAAAATTATACCTGGAGTCCATTGAATAGAACAAAAACCAAGACATTTTTATGTTTTTTCACTTTAAAAAAAAAAATATATATTTAGGTATAGAATTTGTGTAATGTATATATATTTCCAAATAATTCGAATAGGTACTCTTATAGAAAAGGGCCCCCCTTTTTGTTTTTTATACAGAAGAGTTTATATCCCTTAGTCTAACTACCTATTAAGACTAAGGGATATTCAGTCCAATATGCTTTGGGACAAAGGAATATCACACTTTTGCATAAAAAAAAGTGTGTATTCTTTTGTCAGAAGGTATATTAGATTAAAAAAAGTGGGGGGCCCTTTTCTATAAAAGTGCCATTAGAATAATATATTACGTAATATGCATGTATTTTTTCTGAATGATTTAAAATTAAATAATTTCTGTCAATTGTATGCATTTATTGGCCCATATTGGCTGCCAATTATATGCAATAACTGTCCCATTTTAGGTGCCAATTAAATGTATTTGTGGGCCTATATTAGGCGCTATTTTTATGCTTTTACTGTTCCGTGTTGTTTTGTTGAATTATATGCATAAATAATGAAAAACAATAATGTGAAAGACGTTCATTGTGAGTATACACTGACACTCCTCTCTAAAAAATTTAAAAGGTAATTATTTCCCAAATCTATGCATTTTAATGTCTACAAATTGATTAATCTTTATTATTCAGTTAATTTACAACTAAATAAATTAGTTAACAAATATTAATGTATTATTTTTATTTTTTTACCTATTTTGGTCGTGGAAATGGAAACTTTTTAATTAAAGTAAATAAATGAAATAAATAAATATATAAATCTTTAAATTTATTTTTACATACATGTTTACATGTATATCATATTCATACATATACAGATATTCTAATTAAAAAAAGAAATTCTTCATATTTTATTCAGATATTTGTGATTTCTTTCATTTTAAATCTCTGGATTATATACATTAATTTTAATTCTTTTGTAATTATCTTTTTTTTCCTCTCTAAATATAAAAAAGTTATTTATTTCTTTATTTTATCAAATTTATATTCATAAATCTTATCTATGAATAATTATTTAAATTTAAATTATTTGATGTTTTTTTATTACACATATATTTATTAATATACATAAATGTGAAACTTGATTAATTAATATCTTTTAGCACTATTTTTTTCCATAAAGAAATAAGCTTGTAATTATTTTTATAAATATCAAGATCTTTCTCATTAAGGTTCTATAGAATCAGAGCTTGAATAAAATGGAAAACACTTTCACATTATTAATATTGTGACTAGAAGAATGGAACATTTATTACAGTGAAGTTTGTATAAAACACATTGTCTAGCTTATATTATAAGAAAAATTGTATCAAGTGAATGTTTAAATTAAGATTTTTAAAGAAAATTCTAAGTGGTATATATTTTTAAAATTTTATAAGATTTTCCAATATATTGGTTATTTTGATTGATAATACTCGTTGCCAAATTATAATTATAGCTGGTATTTTTACAGAGGTAAAGTGAAATATATTTAGAGTTCAAGCGACTCTTGTACTATAGAATTTGAATACTGTATAATTGAGAGTCCCTCATGCTTCTATGTAAAGTTTAGGTGAGGTGACTCTCAGATAATTAAATGAAGTTTGAGTGACTTCTTTCTAGAATTTGTGATCAAATAGAGTTTAGGGAACCCTTATATAATTAGATAGAGTTTGAGCGACTGATTTAGAGGTAGATAGTAGTTTTAATGACCCTTATACTTGTATTTTAGAGTTTGTCAAAGTTCTATTTAGTGTTTGATTGACTCGTAGAAGTACAGTGTGTGATTGACTAACTCTAATAAGAGGGATATCCCAAAAGTAAGGTATCGAAATAGCTAGAGCCTCAGGGAAATTGGTTGGCTGGGATTTGGAAATATTGCATCCCTGTTCCCTGACTCTTGAACAAACGGTAATTGAGTTACGCCTTTCAGTCTTGTCCTGGCAGCCGTTTGTAATGGAGCTCCATAGTGTTGTTCCCTCCAAGTATGGAGTTGGCGAAATAATAAGTTTTTTTAAACGCACATGGAGTGAAGCCTATATAAATTCATAGACAATAGACCAAAGTGTATGAATTAGGGATAATGGACGTCAAAAAGTCTGGAATTGGTGTAGGGAATTCACATCCGGCCGAACAGAAATTCATGACCAAGAAAGGCGCATAGATTTCAGACGAGAAGGTCGCAAATATTTAGGTTATCATGCTTGAGGCTGATTATTTATGAGCTGTCTTGTTAGGTCCCTGAAGTCTCTGAATCCACTAATTACAGGGTATTATCAGAAAACTTGGAATATCGGTAGGTGTGCAAAGAGCTGAAACTTCCCAAAAATTTCTTCAGTGCTTTGCAGGCAAAAATGATGACTTTTTGGATACCAATGTTACAGGTGATGAAACCTGGATTTATCACTTTACACCTGAGACCAAAGAACAATCGGGTGAATTGCCTATGAATTTCTATAGCTACTCCTTTTGAGTTTAAAAAAAAAATCCTATCAAGCTTTTGGAAGGACCAATTAATTATAGGGGCCAATTAAACGACTGCCAAGCCAAGGCCAACGAGCAACTGCTTGTTTGAGAGTTAGGGATCCGGCTGTCAAGGCAATGTTGCCAAATCTAGGCTAAAAAAACTTCTATGCAGCTCTGGAGCTTTGGAGACCTTTCTTTTGGGATTCTTCTCATATATAGAAGTAGATAGAGTTTGAGTGACTGGTATAGAGGTAGATAGTTATTTGAATGAACCTTATAATTGTATTTTAGAGTTTGTCATGTTGTAATTGTATGTAGTGTTTGATTGACTCGTAGATGTCAGTAGTATTTCATACTCTCTGGAGACTAATTTATTTATAATATTTTATAGCTAAAACATGCTCAGTTACCTATACATCCAGCAAGTTTCTGAGTTTTATTTCATCTTTGAATTTCAACTTACAATCTCTTGGTATTCATTATTTTAACAACTTGAAACTTATATTATATGAATTTATATATGTTTTAAAAATATACTTACAAATCATTCTTCTACATTCATTATTATAATGCTTGTGATTGCATTCTGTGTTCCATTATTCTATCCATGATTCTACAGAACCGTAACACTTCAGATTCTACTTAATGTTTGTAAAATAAATCCTTTGTTTTTTTTGTTTTTTTAAAAATGCTTTATATTTGGCAGAGAGATAGTGCAAAGGTTTTGTTTCTTTTTTGGTTACAAGCACTTCATTATTATTATTTATTTATTTTTAATCAATATATAAATAAGATTTGATACATTAAAAAAAACAAAAAAAAAAAAACATTAACATATTTAATCAGTCAGTATTATATATAAATCTTGGCATCATTATTATTTGATATATATTTTTTAAAAATTAAAATTCAGTATTGTACTAAATTTTAAATTTATGTTTTTATATTAAAAAAATTAAAAATAAAATAAAAATACAAAACTAAATAAATTAATATACATGAACTGATTAGTAATAGTTATTAATTTTTTATTTATATATATTATGATCTTTGCCTAAATTTCTAAACTAATTTAAATATATTTGGGTTTCATAAATTTATTGTTTGTTTTATTTTACATCAGCTTCAAAAGGGAAATTATAAACTAGTTAAGATTTTTTTAAAATATATTTTTCTATTTTCTCTGAATGGTTCAGTTATTTCTTGTAATAATTAAACATAATTAATTATAAAAAATACTAATTATCAATGAGGAAATCCGTTTTTTATTTTTTTTTTAATGATTTTTTCATTATTTAAGTACTAATAATAAAATCAATCAAACAAAACAATTAAAAAACTATCCCCTACCTAAAAACAGGTCTGACTAGATGACTTTGCTACTACTATTATAATAATTGGTGACACTGGGTCAGCACATTCACTCCCAGCCTACGAGGTCAATAGAAATAATAACTTCTATCTTCATAGGTGTTTCAGATATAAAGCACTACACCAACCTAAATCATCCTAAGCTGTATTTTGTAACAAATTTAACTTTTTATTCCTTTATTCAACCAGCACTTATAATGCAATTCCTCATTGAAATTATAATTTTAAACTGGTTATATTAAATAAATAGGTATATAATAAGAATAAAAATAGATAAAAGCATCAGAAAAATGTATGTAGGGTATATCTAAGATTATTATTGTTAAATATTATAAATTTATTAAAGCTCCATTTTTAATTATTATTAATATTTGAATTATTTTTTATATAACGATTAAAGTAAAATAATATATATTCTACAAAGTAATTTTTCAATATTTTTGCGTCTAAATTTTTTATTTACAAATCATGATGAACTTTTATTATAATTTATTTATTACAATTTTTTTTTTGTCCCAGAAAAATATGTGAAATTTCTGTACACGATACCTAATTATTTTTTATTAAGTGGATGGCATTTTTATAATATTTATTTTTTTAATTATTAAATAAATTTAATTAATTAAAAAGCAATGTATTTTTCTTAATTACTAAACATAATATAATTTGATTTTTTTTATACATAATTTAACTAAAATTTTTCTCTAAAATAAAATATGCTTTCCTAAATTTTTTTGCCTAAATACAATGCAGATTTTAATGTGTAATAAAATATTGACATTTTTTTATAAATAAAATATATATATTTTATTCTTTAGCAATTATTATTCTATTTTAATACTTTTTTAATAATTATGTATAAAATTAAATTAATTCATGAAAAGTATTAATTTTATCCATGTGTTTATTCAAGTGAAACTATTTAATTAATTATTTAATATTTTTTATTTGAATTAATTTCTATGTTCATAATATTTAAAATTCTAAATTGTTACAAATTATTTTAATCAAAAATAAAATATGTTACTTTTGCTTCATCAATACAAATATACACTATATGGCTAGTTACTTGTTTTATTAGTATCTCATCCTCCTAGTAACTACAATGAAGAGTGATTGCTTATTTTATTATCAAAAATCTGTACTTAGTATTAGCCACTGTGTTTATTGTCAACAATAATTCACAGTAGATAAAGTTTAGTAAACATTTTTTTAACAATCAATTTTGCTCTTTAAGTTTTGTACATGATATCTTATTTGGAAAATAGTGCATTTAGGAAATAATAGTATTTGAGACATTTGTATTTGAGTTTTTGTATATGTTTTGGACTTCAATAGAAAGGCTGTTTCACACGACTGCAAAAATTGCATCAAAATACGACTGTGTTGGTTAACACAATACAAAACTTTGGTATTTTGGGTCGATGTGAGCCAGGTTTTGGATGCTCCAGAAGGGTTTTCTTAGCCACTTTACCGCTTGTAAAGTTAGGATAATACAATAAATACATTCTCCTCTCTCAAAATTAATATAATATTAAATTTATTTATCAAACTTGCAATTGAATAGTCTCAAAATAGACATAAAGATAAATAAGAAACAAGAAACTTGAAAGTGGAATAGCCAACTCTATGCTGTAGAAGTTCATGGTGTACCCTGTTATTTTTAACATCTTTCAAAATTTCTCTGTTACAAAAAGCTATGGTTTCTCATTTCTAAGATCTTCCTGTATATCATAGTTCCTACAACTCTTGTTCCTACTCTCTTTACTTCCTGTATATCATTGTTCCTACAACTCTTGTTCCTACTCTCTTTACTTCCTGTATATCATTGTTCCTACAACTCTTGTTCCTACTCTCTTTACTTCCTGTATATCATTGTTCCTACAACTCTTGTTCCTACTCTCTTTACTTCCTGTATATCATAGTTCCTACAACTCTTGTTCCTACTCTCTCCCTCCTGTATATCATTGTTCCTACAACTCTCTTATATCGTGGTTCCTACACCCTCTGTCTAATCCAGACTCTTTCCTATGGCATGCTTTGAATGTGGACATCCTAATAGTTCAGGTTTAAATATTTGCCTCATAATATTTTAATAATATTTAAAGTCACGCCTAGACTCATAAATATTTCCCCAATTCAACATTCTTCTTTTCCTTCTATTTTGTTCATTGATTTAAATAATGCTATTCCCTGTTTTTTTAATTTTTAGTGTCTTAAGGCTCTACCGCTCTTTGAGGTTAGGAAAAACATTAAAATTACAATTATACTGGTTCTAAGCAAGATATCAAAAATCTAATCACAGGCTTCATTCCTAATTTTAATGCTGCACAATTTGAGCCCTATTTCAACTTTCTATGATAAATAGTACAGGCGCCATTTCAATACGAGTTTTATCGTTGTATTGAAATTCCGCCTATACTATTTATCATAGAATCCAGGGCTCAAATTGTGCAGAATTAAAATTAGGAATGAAGCCTGTGATTAGATTTTTGATATCTTGCTTAGAACCAGTATAATTGTAATTTTACTGTTTTTCCTAACCTCAAAGAGCGGTAGAGCCTTAAGCATAAGTCTTTGGAAATTCTAACATCTACTTTTATAATACTGAGAAAAGTGTAATGATAAATTTATGTGTATATATCCTCTTGAATTATTTCCTGTTACACCATGGAGGTCCATAGCGCTTATTTGAAGCTTCATTCACCATTGGACTCTACTATCAATTCTAAAATTTATCTCCTTATTGTCTCTTTTTTTGACACCCAAACAAAAATAACACAGATCTTTGGAGTTTAACCAAAATAAATGACAAAGTTTACCTCCTAAAGTTTCTTATCATTCCAATTGTATTTGGCAGAGTTTATTAAATGAAGTATATTTGCACCATGGTACAGTATCCATGACCACCAGAGGTATAATCCATGCCATTAAAAAAATTAACAGCAAATTTTTCAATTTTGACTATTAATAAACTGAACTCAATAAACACAGAACTGTTAATTCTAAAATTCCTAAGAGATTTGTAAATTTTTATCAAGATATTTTTAAAGAAAATTTGATTTTGAACGATTTACTGCTTCATTACACTTCCTTAGATAAATTTCACTGCGTCCACTACTATAATTGTATGAATATCTCTCAAAACCAATTTTAACAATTTGATGGCTAACTATGTCATATCTATCTGCAAATGAGGTATTCTAGTACAAAAAATATTTCTCCTCTATGTGTGTACTATACCCATAATTTTTTTTTTTTTACTCTCTTTAAATAGTGTATATCAGTATATTTCAGCTATGTGCCTATGTCAAATTTTAAAAGATTAATAAACTAATTTTATAGCAACTTTTTTCTACTATTTATTTATTTTTTCAACCTATAAAGTTAATCTCAGCTATGTAATTTTGACAAATCATTATTATTATCTTTACATTGTCAAAAACTAAAATATATTTTATGTATAAAATATTGGCTTTAGCTAAAAGCAATTATGGTTTATATCTTTGGCATTTTCTTTATAAATTGATTAAATATTTAAAAGTGAAAGCCTCTCTTAAAAACCACTGCGTTATGTACAAAGCAATTTGCGTAGTCTCTTTTACTTCAGTTGATTTCAAAGATTATTGTTCCATCAACTACTTGAATAATCTAAAGACATCTATAATTTGAACCCGCTCCTTTGTTGTGTGAACTTTTAAACTTTAATAGGCTCTATGCAGGGTGTCTCAAAAAGAAACCGGACCTTTGTAGAATCTTATGGGAAATTTGCCACAACCAAAAAGTAAACTGAAAAGCTTTATATTAAATTGCATGATAACATGTTTATAGCAAAAAATTTACAATAACACTGAATAACACTGAAGTGGCATATTTCTATGCCACATTAAAATTATGTTTTTCTTTAAATTAAATGCTTTTCACCACTTTGGATAGTCCACAAGGAGTTAAATAATTTTTTTAGAGGTAAGCACCGTGAGGGATATTATATCAAACATTTTACATGATTATTTAAATACACATTACTATTTTGTTAGACAGTGGTTTTTCAGAGAAAATATATACAAGATAAAAAATAAGTCACTATTTCATATACTTAATATTTTACGCAATGGATTAACTAATTGATACTAAATTTATATATATATATATATGTATTTAAAGAAATAAGGATATATATATTGGCCTATCAATGACTCAATATTTCCTTGCCTTTTTTACCTAAAAAAATTAAATGCAATATTGTACTTTTTTTCCAAAAGGATTTTGGATTTTTTTTTTTTTTTTTCATAGTTAATTTATTTTATACTATTAAACTTAATATTAGTAAAATATTATTAAATATTTGTTATTAATGTGATAAAAAATAACAAGCTGAAATTTTGTTCATTTCTTATAGATATATATTTTTTCTATGATTTGTTACATATTTATGTAAATTTTAATTTTTTTATTTTCTCTTAAATTATCGAATTCTTGCAACTTTATTTTTGAATGTTATGTTAATTTTACTGAATATCATCTAAAATCTGGCTGCAAATAACCAGCAACTGTAGGATGTTTTCCTTATAAATCTGACATTATACGTGCAGTTACAAATTAGGGTATTTAAGTTCGAGATTATTTGTTGGTGCCTTCACTTCCACTGCTTGAGTCTTGAAAACATTCTTGGGTTTCCCAGTCTAATTCATGAAAATTTAAAGTTAGGACTTGAAATCTTTGTATGTACCAGAAACATTACCGCATTATGCCTTATTTTTAATCTAACACGTCATAATCATTTTTGCTTTAAATATGTTAATTTGATTAATTTAAGTTAATTACCCTACTAATCAGATACATTGCAGCACATATGTGATGACAATACTTCAAATATATAATCGTCCTGCCTTGAGGACCTCATTTCAAGAGTAATGGCTCACAATTAGAAATATAGAATCCAGCTTAAATAAGTAGTGCAAAAGACTCTCTTTTCCTGGCATCTTAGTTCAAACTCAACAGAGGTTCCTACCGAATAAGACTTAATAATGGCATAGAAGAAACACATAGACTAAAAAAAATTGTTAAGTTTAAAAATGTTGTTACAAACACCTAAATGTGTAATATATAATCTCAGTGGAATTGACAAAATTAAAGCCTATTTAGACCATATTTAGCTTTATTTGCTTAAAAAAAGCACCAAAACCTCTCGGTTGGATTATATTTTAACACTAGCTGATCTGAGCCCCAAAGATGCTTTAACTAAATAGTGAGCAGTAAATAATAAGCACAAAGAACTTTAAAGAGCCCTCCTGTAGATTAGTTTCTCATATTTCAAATCATCTTAGTTGCAAGAACTCCCAAAGATTTTTAACATTTTTTTATAAAAATTATTTTTATATTCATATTCCATATTTTTTATTTTTGTTAAAAAGTTCATCATAATTTTTTTGTAAAATTTAGACTGCAACTATTCATTCTTCATTTTATTTTTTCTCCTTTCCTCAAAATAGCTTACAAACGATTAAATTTTAAGGCAATAAAAAAAGGCCTACCCATAATATAATATACTTTTTTTAAATTATATTATTAATTTTTATTTTATAATTAATATTACATCTATAGTGAATACCCTTGTAAAAAAATCTACATTATATTAATATATATTTTTTTATTTGTTTTATATATATAATTTTTTATCTTAAAAGTAAATTCTTTTTTTTCTTGTTGTTTATTTTTATTATTATAAGCTTAATATATATATTTTTATTAACAAGCAGAAAAAAATTAGATTAGAAAATGATTATTTAAAATAATAACTGAAAGTGATTTTTTGTGTGAAAACCTATTGAAAGCTATTTGGGAACAATTTTTCAACTGAACTTGAATCGCAAAATATGATAATATTATTAATAAAATATATGTTTGTAACATATTTCTAATTTTCTTTTTAGAGTATATTGGATAGGATTAAAATATATTTAATATAAAAAAGAATACCTTATTTACACTACAGGCGTAAGCACTGGTATCAGTCACTAATGATTAAAAAATTGTGGTGAGGTGGTAAAGATTAAGGCAAGAGTGAATACATACTAAAAGGTGTCACCTCACCACTTATCATGCAAGGGTTTCTTAGCAATCTACAAATTTTCCTTTTTTCACATCACCATTTTCCTTAAGGCATTTAACATGGTGAGGGTATTCAAAGGTTATTTGACTTGTATAAATATATAATAACTAACTTTATACATTATTTCTTAAAAATGTACACTTTCTTTCTGAATAGCTTTAAATATCACCCAGATCAGCCTTTGAAAAAACGTTTAAAAAAAATTGAAAAAAATAAAAATAAAATAATGAATTTATAATATTTATTTATTTTGCGATTCAAGTTGAAAACAAAGGAAAACTATTAAAAAAAGGTATTTCTACAATTTTTTTTTCTAGATTCATCAATATTATTTAAATAAAAAAGTGGTTTGTAATGAATAATTAATTATCAATTGAATTTTAGCAAAATACAACCTACACATGGCAATGCCATTATACCAGAACCCCAAAACAAAATAAAAAAATTATCATTATCGTCTATTTGTTATAATATTTAAAATTTAAAACACCTGCATTAAGTGAGTTAAATAAGGATACCGCATGGTTGCAAAATATGGTACTAAAATGATGTTTTGCATAAAAAAAAACACCCATTTTGACTTCAGTGAGTTCCTTGATGGGTGCCATAAATTATGATTCAGATGTATGGTATGTGTGCCTTACATGGGCCATTACTTAATTCGTTCATAAAAAGTTTAATGAGATTTCAAAAGGTACCACATTGTTTACATTATTTTAAGCTTGAGGTATGAGTGCTTTATATAAGCATTATGTCAGTACTATCCTATTCCGTACCACCACAGCCCATGATGGGTCAAAGCCCTTCAGATGGTTATTTACTTAAATTATAGTGATGGGTAACTCAGGGTTAGTCCATTGACTTCCATCAGTCATGCTATCTTGATTGCAATACTGGTGAATGCCAATTTTATCAAGTAGATACCCATTTACCACTCAGTTGAACTACAAAGCGGTAAGAATCCACTAACTGGGGTCCATAGTCACCCACATTAACAAGATGAGAGTGTCAACACTTGATTCTAATTCACAAAACACAGTAACCCAGTAGAAAATTTGTAATTTTTCCTATAATTTCTTAATAATGCCACTTAAGAGGGTCAAATGAGGCAGAGAACGTCAAGAATGTGGTTTCAAACACTCCCATGTTGAGCACAATTTTTATCCTAACAGACTTCAAATCTTTCTTTCTGAATTAAGACATTTAAGTACTAAAAACATAAGTGCACATTTAAGGCCCCTATATCCTTAAAATGTGTTTCCAAAGAAACCACATTTCAAATATCTTGAGAAGCACCTTATACGGTAATACCATATAAGAAGCCCATCTTGAGCAAAAGGAGTTCAAACCGAGGTGCCAATAAAGGCATTATTTTAGATTTCAAGCTATTATTCATTAAAAAAAAAGTGGTTTAATTGTGAAACTTATTTCATTCAGACTGTCAGCAATGGTTCATTCAACCGCTTAACTCATATCGGTAAATTGAACTTTAGTTCAGAGAAAGTGTCCCAATCCTCTCATATTTACTAGTCTAATATAATAGTAGTGTACCTCCATTATGTTTCTTTTGAAATTAGGATTTTGGCATATTGTAAAAGTCTGCATGCCACAAGTTTTAAAATATTGGACATAAGTATTAGCTATAGTAGTGCGTCAATGTAACTTAAATGTGAAATTACAACAAGAGCACTTTGAAATTGTGTAAAAATCATTTTAATTAAGTTAAAATTATTAACTATGAAGTGTTAACTAATAAAAAATTAATTTATATAATTAAATAATAGAGGGGTTTAGGTAAAAATAATAAAATATGTGTACATCAATAAATATAATATATTACCCTTAACAACTTATAATTAATAAAAAAAAAAAAAATTAACAAGAATATTATTTAGATGATTTCATGTTCACCATCAACTGATGATTTTAATATTGATAGGAAAAATAATAAAATATAAAAGAACAATTTTGCAATCACTACTATCATAGTAAATATGTAATGAAATAAAAAATAAAATAAATAAATAAAAGGCAAATGCTATATTCTTAGAATATATCAAATTAACATGTTTTATTATAGTATTATTATTTTATATTTTTATTTAATACAGAAAGCCCATAGTAATATTTTTATTTTTTTAATATAAAATTAAAACTGAATGAATAAATAAAGGCTTTTTTCCGACTGCATTTCTTTTTAAATTTACAGTACAAGTTGTGGCAAAGAAAATGAGAAAATAGTTCTGTATATAATAGACAAGTAAAACAAAAAGGGGGTGCATGTCCATAATTTGTATATCGTGTTTATATGTTAATAAGAACTAAAGATTTATACTAATAGTTATTTCAATAATAATTTTCATGATGAAACTAAAGTAAAAAGCAACAATATAAGGGCTAGATACTGAAACAGGGTGTGTTAAAGCGTAAAAAAATAAATATCAGGAGGCAAAGACATATTTAATGCAAGATAAGCTACAACTTATACAGTAGGATCAAGCTCTAAGAATTTTAGCTCTCTCCATACATGATATATTCAAACATCTCTTTGTACCATCGAAAGTTACTCAATGTTGGACGCCATATTTCAAGCCCCATAGGGATTGGCTAAAAAATATAATCGACTTATATATTTAATAATAATGGACATTAAAAAATCAACAAGTTTCAAAATGAGCCTTTAATGAGTCCTAGATTGACACTCAGTTTAGTAGTACTTAATAAGGAGTCAACATTAAGGAAAAAAATAACCACATAATGTGGTTACCTAAGACTCTTAGGTTGGATGCCATATTTAAAATTCAACTGAGTCAAATAATTTTGCTTAAAATTTACAAACAAGAGTCCATATATTAGGAACTATTAGCTTTGACAATATGGTTTCTAAAGACCTTTCATTGGATACCAAATTCAATTTTTCATTTATTAATCTTCTTGAAAACCACCCTGCTCATCTGCTGCACCCTTATATTATATACTGAAAATTATAATTTGATATTGAAAAATTGACCAACTACACATCATTTTTGTAGTATTAAAAAAATGTATTGGTCGATCATAAAATGTATTATATAATAAATCTTTAAAAAAAACTAAATTATATATATGAAGTAAAAAGTAAGTCTCCTTTTTACCGTGATAATATTAGCCATTATCTTGAATATTCACTGATAATTTTTATTTAACATATCATCTAAAAAAAAAAAAATAATTAAATAATTATAGAAACTGGAAAAAATCTTTACATGAAAGTTTTAAAAATTAAAATTAAAAACCTTTGAGTATTAATATATATATATATATATATATATATATATATATATATATATATATATATATATATATATATATATATATATATATATATATATATATATATATATATTTTTTTTTTTTTTTTTTTTTTTTTTTTTTTTTATATATAAAACTTATTTATCCTTAATAATAATTATTAATTAATATTTATATTTTTATATATATATATTTTATTTTTTAATAATAAATGACGAAATAAATATATTTATTTCTGTTCTATATACAAGGTGTCTATGACCAATAAAAATATACAAGTAATTTTTCTTTTATTTATATATTAAATTTTTGTTCTTAAACTCTATCAATATTATTTTATAATATAAATTTTATAAAAAGAATATAAAAACCAATTTTATTTTATTATTATTATTATTTATTTATTTTTTATCTTTTTCAGTTTTATATTTATATATATATTTTTGGCAAAATATTACTTTTGATGTAATTTTTAACTACTAGACTTCCATTTTTTATTTAAATGTAGGCATATCATACAAAACAAAAAACAAAAATAAACAATATATATTTATTTAAATGAATCCTCATTTTATTTTTTTTTTAAATATGGTGTAACTGAACATTATAGATTTTAATTAGATCAAATAATTTATTAGTATTCCATCTTAAAATAATTTGATAAAGGATTTTTGTTTTTGTTTTCTACAACAAGCTTTTTTCTTTACTCTTTCTTTTACGCCTTTTTAAAGTTTTTATAAGTTAAAATATTTATTTTATGTGAATATATTGCATAGCAATTAGCGCTTTACATATTAACATGTCTCAGATAATAAAACGTACATCTTTAGTTTATTTGCTTGCTTAATACCTAGAGTGTAGATTAAACCAATTATTCTGATTGTTCCTATTACAAGAGAACAATCACTCTTAGAGAAGAAATGTGTCATGCTTTAACGCACATTCTTTAATCAAATTAATAAATTTATAATAAAAAGCAAAAATGTTAGAGATTATAACTAATTTTACGATTTATAATAATTAAATATTATTTTAATTTTTACTATTTTTATAACTATTTATATATATTTTCAGTTTTTATTAATTAAATGTTGAGTTTAAACATTTTCAATGTGATTTTAAAACTGTTCTCATAATGATTTATTGTTATTGTTTTTATTTTAAGCAAATTAATTATTTGAAATTAGCTTAATAATTATTTCTAATTGTTTTTATAATGTATAATGAATATTTTGCTAAAATAGTGGACCTATGCTCCAAGAGGAATTAATTCTAACAATATAATAATTTATGCTGTTACAAGCTTTTATAATAAAAAAAAATCCCCCTAATGATAATGTGAATTGATTCATTAATTTTATATATATATATATACATACATACATACATACATACATACATACATACATACATATAATATATATAATATTTAAATCAAAAAATAAAAATACCTAAGAGCATATTTAATCAGAATAGGAAGAGCAAAATATAATGAATAGTTTTATTATTATTATTTTTTTTTTTTTTAGAAAAGCACTACTACTTAAGCTTATTGGACAGATGTGTAGTTTCAAATTACATTTTTATATATTATGTGTATATACTTATTATTTTATTTTTTTTTCTAATTTATTATGTATAATTCTCTTTTTAGCCTGATAGACTTCAATGGTCGTAACAGGACGGAACTAATCGGGCACTTACTTAGTATATCAATGCAGTCATTAAAAGTGGAATATATCTTGTTCTCTGGGAATTGAACCCAGCTATGTTAAAATTTTGTTTACTTCATATTTACAATAAAAAAAAAAAAAAAAAAAAATTAAAAATCGACCACATTGATCCCTTTTTTTCAAAACTGTATTAAAAAAATGATTTGTTAAAAAAGTATAATATATTCAAATTGATTACTTGATTAAGCTAATATTCCTAATAGTTTAGTAGTAATCAAAAAGACAACAAACGGATTTTTATATTTTATTCTATATATTATTAGCTTTTATAAGGACAAAATAATTACTATTCTGCAGATATTTTATAAAGAAAGGCAATTAATTTTAAAATAAATTTGAGCAGTAATTTTGAATTTATAGCTAAAATAGTGTTTTAATGAAAAAAAAAAAAAAAAAAAAAAAGGACTGCATTTTTTGTTAAAAATGTATAGTTTAGCTTATATTAAATTTTGTGTAGATTATTTAAAACATTTTTTTTTCTACAAAATTACTTTATATTTCACTTTAAAAAAGCAAATTTTACAGGTTATTATGAAAACAGGCCATTATTAATAGAAATGTGTGAAAACCCTAATGCTAATTTTAAAAAGTAAAAATCTATTTTATTTTAGCATTATTAATAAAAACTAGTGTGAACTTTTTTTTAAAAAGAGTCCAATTTTTAGAGAGCACTTTGCAATAAAATTACAGGAACTATGTTTAAAAAACAAACTGTCTATTAGCTTAAAGAAAATAAACCGTGTTTGCAGGACTATAAAAATGTATAATTATTATTTTGAGAGAAATAGAAAGATAATATGAAAATAAAACTACTTTCACGTTTATGGAATTTCATGCATATTTCTTTCAATAGTAATATTTTATTTTATAAATTGTTTTCTTTGTAAAATATAGACTAAGAATTTAGTCTATTTTCAATTAGATCTTATAAAAAATATGTGAAAACTAAAATATAATAGGCATTAAATTATAAATGAAATGAGGTATTTAATTCATTGTGAAATTTGTACTAATTGAGTATTCTAGTCAACATAAGATTAATTGGTGCAGCTTCGTGAAATTTAGTTCTTGATTAGGAAGTGTGGAAAAGGTCCCCTTTAAAGTACTTTCCCCTTGATGCTATGCACTTGTTTCACCTCGGTTTCCATTGTTGGAAGCATCCTTGGAAGTCCTCTAAGAAAGGTCCTTCAGCAGCCTCATCGTAGCCATTTTGATGGTCTCTATGTCCCCAAAATGCCACCACTTGTTGATTGCTCACTTCTTTAAGGCATCTTCCCCGTACACTCATACACCAATAATTTACAAATTTCCCAGCCGTTCTCACCAAGTTTTGCCAGAAATTTTGATAACAGAGATCTCCACACCGACAGAAAATTGTGAAGAAGGTCAGATAGACTGGCTGCAGAAAACAGTTTAGTGGCTTCAGTCACTTCTGCACGTTATCTGACCATGATCCAAAATGTTTTCTTGCCTGAATTGGAAGGGATAGAGCTTGAATACATTTGGTTTCATCAGGACGGGGCCACAGATTTTTTTCTTGTGGGGATACCTAAAATCTTTAGTTTTCAACAATCTTCCCAGGACCCTGGAAGCCATTAAAAACAACATTAGAGCCCAAATCGCCAAAATTCCTATGGCAATGCTTCAAAGAGGGCACACAAACTTCAAAAAAGGCTTACTCAGTGTTTGGAGCATGATGGGCACTATTTGTCTAACACTTTGTTTCTAAACCTTGTAAACTTCAATTTTCCATGTTAGTAAATCAGAAAAAATAAAAAAAAATTGGTCATTTTGTAACAGTCTGCGTTTTTTTACATTTTTAAGTCCATGCGTCTGCCTAGATGCGTCCATAAGTTGGTTCAGAAAAATATTTGCCAGACCAACAGATAGACACGATACCAAAAATGTTCCTTGATGTTTGAATGGGATTTCTGAAACGATCACAATGCTTCCTTTATCTTCAATGAAGGTGTCAATGCGAAGACTGAAAAAACTCCAGCCATACGGCTGCGGCGATGGGGGTTGAGCTTTAAACTTTCAATCCAGCAACTCGTGCTGTTTCCAATTAGAAAATTCTTGCTTGTTGAACTGCCAATTCTATTTTCAGTAGCTTCGGTAACGTCATGGTTGAAACATCAATGTTATTATCATTTATTGTAGTCTCTTCTTGAAGAAGAGGAAGAAAAGGAGCTACTATACTACTAAAACATCCTTATACGGAGACAATTATTGAAGGATGATTCTGAGTTTAGAAAGTTTTCCATTAAACTATTGATCAATTCAATTACATTTTATCACTCATTGAAAGTGAAAAAATAAGACAGTCTTGAGGTAAAGTGAAGCAGCCCTCCTGAAAAACTGGGACTAACACTCAAATAATCAATATAATCGTAATAATAAACATTAACTTTCTGAAGACAACTTCTGACTCTTACACCACTACATTTTAACTGAACAAACGCCTGCTTGTTCCCTCACCAACCACACTTTAAGTATATATGTTCTCTTAGTGGTCCTTTTATTTTTAGTAATTTTTGTTTGCTCCTACATTCTAATTTTTATTGAAAATCATGTCAAAATCTATAAAATAAGGAGAATGGTGCCTAGTCTGTCCTAGTTCAAGAAAATTATGATTATTTTTATTTTAAGACTTCTCAGCTAGGTTATTTTGAATTTTTTCCATTGAAATTTGGCTCCTTTTGAGATGGTGTTGATTCAAGTAGAATTTGTAGAAAATGATTTGTTCCTTATGAAAAAGAGGAGTCATTCACCAGTGTATTCCAGTTCGTGATTGCAGTCATTGGGATTTCCACCAATATTTTGAGTTACTTTGAGTAAAATTATGATTTTTTTTTAATGTTTTATATTTTAAATTAAATTATATTCTTATAATTATTATAAATTGTTTCCTTCATCTCCTTGAACTGAACTAAAAACTGAGAAAACACATCAGGTGTTCGGGCAGACCCCACTTTGTAGTGCATGTCCTGTGAATGTATGTTGTCTCTGGAGGGTTAATATATGAACTTTCAAAAATAGTGCATAGTTTTCTTTCTTTTTTATGTTTCCAAATTTATCATAGGAACATTAAAATATATAATGCAAAATAGAAAAGAGAGGTGTTGAGGGTTTAAGAGACTTAGGTGCTCCCGCACTCACTCAATTAATTTTGCATCAATTTTTTCTGTCAGGAAAAAGACAAAAATCTTCTAGTCGCGACAACTGTTACCGCTAAACAGCTAGAGTAGGCAGTCAAGTCGTATGGTTCTGAGCCACCTCGGTAGAGTTCCTTTTGTCGCATGTCTACAGTCGCTTCATTGGAAAAGGTTTCATTCATTTATCTAAAAGGAGTTCTATTTATGAGCCAGGGCTGCAGAAGTATGGCTAGAGTCGTCACATTGATACTCCACCTTTAGCTCGGAAGCAATAGAAGACTTACCTGGACATACCAAGTTCTTTATGATAGGATTGAATATTCTGAAAATATCTGATTCTGAACTCTCCATTCATACCTTTGAAAAAATTTTTAGAGCCTAACTAATTAAATTTTCTTTTTTTTTTCTATTGTAAAATTGTATTGTAAATTTCTATTGTATGGACACTCCACAACCGTTTAGATGTGAAGTACTGTGCAAATGTACAAATAAAGAAACTGTTGCATTGAGAGTCCTCATTGTACAACTAAACATAATACCATAATGCAAGTCATAAGATTAAACATTTTATGCTAATTATTTCTATTATGAACAATGCCTGTAAAAATATATTTCTGAATTGTAAACAACCAATAGATTCACACAATATGTGATGTAATTTTCTCAAAAAGTTATTATTTTTTTTCTAAAAATAATAAAAATCAATTAAAAAACTCAAACATGCTGTTCCATAAAAGTACTAGTAAAAGAAAAATATTAATTGGATCAAAATATTTTAAAATAACAAAGATTGATGGTAACATTAATTAATCGTAACAACGATAGCAAAAAATATTGGCATAGTTTATAGAATTAAAAATGTCCATCAGTTCAACATTGTGCGTTTCATTATTTAATATATATATATATAAATATATATATATATATATATATATATATATATATATATATATATATATATATATATATATATATATATATATATATATAACTTTAAATGTAATAAAAAAAGTATATTAAATCCTAAATTCTATTTTTAAAAATCTATAAATGATTACTGTTAGAATAAAAACTTATTTTTATATTATACCTAGTTATTATTAATTTATTTACAGTTCAATAACAACATGAATTAATTATTTTTGAACAAATGTTTAATTAAAGCTTATTATTATTAAATTTTGAAAATGGTAAGTGAAAAAAAACAAAAAAAAACAAAAAAAACAAAACAATGAATTTGCAACAAGTACTTTTTTATTGCGACTAAATGGAGGAGTTAATAATAAAAAAAAAAAAGTTTAATAGATTATTGTAAATATTATTGTATGCGTGTCTGGGATGAAGGTGTTATAATTAATAATATTATATTTATATAATTATAGTAAATATTTTGACTAATTATTTATATTTCTAATATCTAATTGAAATGTTTATTTTCCAAAATTAGCTGATATAAAAGCTAAAATTTACAAAATAAACATTAAAAAGGTACTTGTGATTCTTATCAAATTGTTAAATAAATTATTAAAGATTGGTGATTTTTTTAGGCTGAGTAAATGTTAAAAACCACCAAAAAATAAGAAGCAATTTGATAGAAAGAGATTAAAATTTGAAAATTGACCGTTGTTCCCTTAAATCTAATAATATAACATATGAAAAAGTAAGACCTATGTTTAATAGTTAAACACTTCTTTTTTCTTAGGGTAAAAAAGTTACAAGCTAGAAATTTTTTTGTAGGACTTTTTCTTATTTTATTATTTTTAAATAGATGAGGTTCAGACTAGGACCAACTAATAATCTATTCTAAAGCTGTACCCTGGAAATTCCTAGACTTTTTTAAAAACAAAGTTTAATGAATTAAACTGTATAAAGCATTTTGTTAGGTACTGGGCGAAAGCAAACTTAAAGTTTACAATAAAATATTTAAAGAGAATGTGGCAAGAAATGTATGAGATCAACTTATAATCTAATATTAATCATTAAAAATTAATACTTAGCATAATTTTGAAAAAAAAGTGTTAAATTGAGCGAGTTTCTTTTTATACGAAGAAATGCTAGATTTGCTCAATACTACTATTTTTATATAGTTGAAGATTTAAGTAGATGGCACTAGTTGATTGGGTTTCTTTTCTTACACTGAAGTATTGTTAAGAAAAGAATGGTTTTGATGTCAGCGTGGGAGATTCTAAAAATTGGGGTGGGGAGCCAATGAGAGCTTGAGATTTTTATGGCTCTAAGTTCAGGTCAACCAAGCATACGAAAATGTTACTGGATAACCTCAGGATAACCACCTACTAGTTTTATTTCTTTCCTCACATAAGTTGGCCAACCTGAGTGTCACAAAACCCTTCTTTTCTTAACAATACTGTAGTTTACAGTTGTAAATCTAGTCTTAAGATAGCACTAGTTGACTTAATTTTTCCCAATAGGATCTAGTTCATAGTTGATCTATTCGGAAATATAGAAAAGAACTCACTTAAAAAGAGAAAATAATCTGAGGAGGAGCCAATAAAAACTCAAGTTTATGTGCTATGTCAGTTGTGCTAGTAGCAGTAGTATGGTATTCACGTCTTGAAATTATGTAAGTTTCATCAAAGGCTTAAATCCTTTTTAATTTTATTCTTGAAGTTTAAATTGAAGGCTAAGAAGGTTTAGATGTTAATTTATATGTGATTTTTTAATGTTTATTTTACTGGAATTGACTAAGGAGTGTTACCTCTTTATAGTTATTTTTACATAAGAAAAGTCAGCAAAAATCATTATTTACCTATTGGGACGTCAAGCCATCTTATGGGAATAACACAAACTGCCTTTCCACGTCATATGAAATAACTTTAATATTTTGATATTAAAGTAATTTCAATTTATGTGGAGAGATAGTTTGTGTTATTCTTTTAAGATGACCTCCACAAACGCTCCCATATCTACGGCATGTTATGTTATGGGCAGTAGCGTACACAGAAAATTTTTTCGGGGGAGGCCCAACCTAATTTAACTTATATGCGGGTTTAGCATACTCCATAATTTATTATAATTGTAATTTCTCCCCCTTTTCAACACTCTAATTTCAATTTCTAACCTCATATTTAATTAAATTAAAATCCTATGAGGTAACACCTCACTATGTGATGTGATCGTTCTAAAGAACGATTATGTCTCCGATTCCAATAATTCCAAGACAGAAATCTGTTCCAGTTATCAGACATTTTTGATCCCGTTTCTGGCTGTTAGTCTGTCTCTCGCTCAATCATTGCGAACAATTCTTAAAAACTACTCTTTCGATTTTAATGAAATTCGGATGGCAGTTAATTAGCCAAAAAAATATAAAAAGTCCATTGTTGGTCCAATATAAGGTCCAATCTTCTGGTCCTATTTCCCTCCACCACATTTCTCCACCTGCCACCATTTCTCTTCCACATGTGCACACACATACATTTATTTACACCTTATCTTCAAAAATGTTCATCTGATTTTATAAAACTTATCTGATAGAAGCTCACAGATTAATTTTAACTGTCTGCGCTGTTTAAATTTTGGTAAATTGATACTTTAAATCATGTAAAAATCAAACCAATTTTGACATATAAAAAAGGAGGGAAAATTGAGTAAATTTAACATAAATAAAGTATCAATATATTTTAAGAGCGCAGACGGTTGAAATTATTCTTGCGTTATCTGCGGGCTACTTTAAACAAATCATAAAAATCAGATGAGTACTTTTGAAGATATAGGTGTAAATAAGTGTATGTCTGTGCGAATGTGGAAGTGAAATAAATTGGTGCAGAAGATTGAAACTTATACAGGATCAGCAATGTTATAACCTGGCTAATTATGACCAACCACCAAAATTTCAATAAAATTGGACGAATAGCTTTTAAGATATGTTGGTTCGCAAAAATTGAAGGACAGGCGGACACAGGACCCAAACTGTACCCTGACGTTGAACAGATTTCTGTCTTGGAATTTTTGAAATCGGAGACATAAAAATTGTTCGTTCTTCAGAACTGTCACATATCTTCCGTTTCCTTTGGTTAGCTCGGAAGCAAAACGTGATCCATACTGCAAAAGCAAACGTGGATTTGGAGCACATACGAATTTCAAATTTTTATCTAGAAGAGAATTCTTCTCTAAGAAAATTAAATACCTATTGCAAAACAAAAGAACCATTCGCTCATTCGCTGGGTAATTACATGGGACATTTAACATTAAATGTTTTCTGAACGCTTTTTGAGTTTTTAGATTTAAATTTACTATTACTATGTAATATGAATCAGTTTTTTCACAAAATGATAAACCGATTTATTTATATTGCCTCTGTTTTCCCACTACATGTCGACGAACACTAGTCCGACCTGAGTCAGCAAGAGGGGAATGCCGCATAGACACCCACGTAGCGTTCTACACACAATCCTGGTCCAAAACAAAAATTTGCTACTGAAATCCGCAACCATCATTTTTCCCGTTTAAGCCAGTCTAGTGTGCATATTTTAATTCAATTAATTTAATTCCATCGGCAAAAGTTCAAGTTGACTCGGGCCTCATTTAATTTAATGTGCTTAACACCTAGGCCGAGCCGGCAATCGGGTCTATTATTGAACGCATCCCAATTTATTGGGACAAAATCGGGCCTACTAGCAATCAGGCCGATTCATTGTACTCATCCTAATCAATTCAATGCGCTTAATTCTATTGCAAAAAATCGGGGCCTAGCTGTTAATCGGAGCAGTCTATTTTTACGAATCCAAATACAATTCATTGCATTAGGGTTCGTAATGAATTAAAGCTGTCCTATAATGCAACCTATGCTATTGAACTGGACTAAAACCACAAAAAAAATCATTGAATTCAATTGGCGAAAAATCGGGCCCAGCCGAAATCGGGTCGATCAAGTTTAATGCTTTTAGTTCCACTGGCAAAAATCAAGGCCTAGTCGGCAAATGAGCAGATTTATTTCATGCATCCTAATTTAATTCAATGAATCTAATTCCGTCAGCAAAAATCTCGGTTTAGCCTAAATCGGGCCGCTATAGTGTTTAATAGTTTTAGTTTCATCGACAAAAATCTGGGCCCAGCTGACAGTCGGGCCGGTATAGTGTTTAATAAATTCAATTCCATCGGCAAAATCCGGGCCCAGCCGACAGTCGGGCCGGTATAGTGTTTAATAAATTCAATTCCATCGGCAAAATCCGGGCCCAGCCGACAGTCGGGCCGGTATAGTGTTTAATAAATTTAATTCCATCTGCAAAATCCGGGACCAGCCCTCAGTCGGGCCGGTATAGTGTTTAATAAATTCAATTCCATCGGCAAAATCCGGGCCCAGCCGACAGTCGGGCCGGTATAGTGTTTAATAAATTCAATTCCATCGGCAAAATCCGGGCCCAGCCGACAGTCGGGCCGGTATAGTGTTTAATAAATTTAATTCCATCTGCAAAATCCGGGACCAGCCCTCAGTCGGGCCGGTATAGTGTTTAATAAATTTAATTCCATCGGCAAAATCCGGGCCCAGCCGACAGTCGGGCCGGTATACCGTTTAATAAATTTAATTCCATCGGCAAAATCCGGGCCCAGCCGACAGTTGGGCCGGTATAGTGTTTAATAAATTTAATTCCATCGGCAAAATCCGGGTCCAGCCGACAGTTGGGCCGGTATAGTGTTTAATAAATTTAATTTCATCGGCAAAATCCAGGCCCAGCCGACCATCGGGCCGGTATAGTGTTGAATGAATTTAATTCTATCGGCAAATCCGGGCCGAGCTTATTTGGGGTGATTAAGTATATACACACCATAAGATAATACTTAATTAATTCCTTTTATTGGAAAATATTTACAGCTAATTCGAATGCATCTGTCATTACTGTGTTTTTTTGGTTTTAAGTGTATGGCGGGTCTTAGGTATGTAATCATTTCGGGGGGGGCCAGGGCCCCTTGGGCCCCCCCCTGTGTACGCCACTGGTTATGGGTGTACCCACAATATAATGGACAGTGGTGTGCACAACCAAATTTGACTTTTTTACTACTAACTATAAATGCCTCATAATCATTTGGCTCTCAACAGCTGCCTGGTGAGTTAAAAGTTCTTATATACTTCCTTAATATGTAAACTTTTTCATAATAATATAATCATCGTTATATAACTATTTGTCTGTATTAATTGGTTTTTAAGGGAACAAATGTACATCCCTAATACATACCTTAAGGAACACCCTAAGTGTCCAAATTCCTCTTTAGCCACTTCCTTTAACAGGTAGATAGTTTTTATATATTTTAGGGAAAACCAAAATGTTACCCTATCATTAGAAAATATTATTTTAATACTTCAAATACTTCACTAACCAAAAAATATCATCAAAATGTGACATCAATTCATTCCCAGAAATGTACATAACTACCTTTACATTTTTATTGAGGGGTTTGTAGAGTTTTTTAGGTATATTTTCTAAGAAGAGGAATACAATGATCTAATTTATTAGGTATTGAAAAATATTATTGACATGCAATATTAAATCACAGTCACTATTCTCGTATTTTGTTTTTATGTGCTGGAGACAATTTCTACACCATTAACATCTGTTATAAGAAGTGTGTTTAAATAAAATTCTTCAAACTGAATGTAGTTGTCAACGTTAAAAATAATTCTATCCTTTTTTTGGCTCCCTACCTATCCAGGCCTGATATTAAAGCTATGTTGTGTTTTTGAGCTACTAATAATGTTTCAAAAAAGAAAACACTTAAATGGTGACATCTTAATGGAAGATTGACAAATAATAGTTTATCCTTAAATGTCACGTTTAATCATTCTAATAGATAGAAACTATCATTGGTCAATCTTTCTTTATCTTGCTGGCCTATGACATTTAACCATTCTAAAAGATATAAACCATCATTAGTCAATCTTTGAATGTCTTGCTGGTTTAGACAGTTAATCATTCTCAGAGAGACAAAGTCTTATTGGTCAGTCTTTCTCGTGATCAATGATCAATGGAAATAATTAAGCAATCCTTTCAATATGGCATTGGTCAAATAATGTTTTATCATCATCAGACTGGCAAATTATCATTTGTCAATCTTTTAATGACGGCTGACCATTCTTGGAAAGGCCAACTATCTCAAATGTGATGCTAAAACACTGACAATTGACCATTCTCAAACAAAAAAATATTATTGGTACAAACTTAATACATATGGTCACCAGTCAAGTGTATTCTTTATCCTAAATTTAAGAAAACATTATAAATTTTAAATCATAAAGAAATTTCTACTTGACTAACTTAGATTTATCAATGTTATTTCTAATTACTTCCTCCCTAATTAGCTTACATCGCTGCTATTTCTAATTTACATACGAGTTGTAAAAAGCATTTCAATTGTTTTTATAAAAACTTTACAAAACGTTAAAAATAATCTATGTAGTTGTTATATACAGTAATATCTAATTTTAAATATTAGTGCACACTAAGATGTATATATTTATATAAAAATTAAATTAGTTACTATACAATATGCATTAATAAAATACTCCCCCATAAAAACAGTGTGGCAACAAAGAAGTGGGAAAAAAAGAATTAATCACAGCCCAGCATTGAGAAATTCCTTATATAATATTAATATTTAAATTAACAAATTAAAAATATCTCTAATAAAAGTTTAATAATAATAAATTAGTAAAAATATCAACTAAAATATCTATGGAGATTATAGAATAACAGTTTTATAAGAAAAATTAATATACTAATTGGAAGTCTAGCGGCTAATATGTAATATTTAAAATTTTCAGTTGATTCTTAATATATTTATAAATATGTTATTTTTTGTGTTCTCATATTTTTCAGATTGCATTTATTTTTCTTAATATTACCCATTTATAACGACTAAATCTATTATATACTAAATTTTATTGATTAATAAGTTATATATTAATACTGATTGTTAACATGAGTAAAAAAACATCAATTGTGTAATGGAATAAACTAGTTTATTTCTAGTGTACCTGTGTCTTCAGCAGTAGGGTTGCCAGATTTCTGAAAGACAAAACCGGGACACAAGTCCGGACACAAATTATAGGACAATCATTTTACGTATCAATCAAGCAAAAAAACTTTGGCTTCAGGGTAAAAAAAGCACTTTTGGAAAATGTTTAAGATTCACTCAATTGTTGAGTGGCTTTTTGAGTTGAATATTTACTCTTCTTTTTACAAATAAAAACTATTCATTTTACAGTGGAAACTAAAACCGGAAAAGTCAAATGTTTTGCGGTTTTTCGGCACGAGTGATTGAAAATTCGGCAATTCACCGCTCCTTTTTTTGGATTTAGTGTACTATATTTTTTTTTATTAATTTAATAACATATAATACTATATTATATGTTACTACACTCTGAGTGTTTATTCCATGCAGTTATTAGAAATAATGGTACCAATGGTGTAATTTGTTATTCTCATTATTGAAAATGCCCTTCAAACAGAATGGTAAAATAAAGTTTGTATTTTAAGAGATTCAATGCTTATTGTTGCAAAAATTAATTATCAAAATATGACAAGAAAACAGGGACATTTTGGCATCCCGAAAAAGTTTCTTCGGGACACTAGGATTTTAAGTCCAATCCCGGGAGGCCTGGCAACCCTAGGAATTATTTTATTAATATCTACGTTTCCTTGAGAAGTGAATTCCAAATTTTTTGAAACATTTTCAGGTTTGTTGAGCATTTTGTTTTGATTTGAGTAAAAAAAATTGAGTTTGATTAAAGAAAAAGCAAACTGAACCAATTCCAGATTAAGTAAAAAGTTAAGATTAAAACTGCATTTATAGTTTAGTTTGTTCTTACTTTAACTAAATCTAGCTTGTTGAAAGCTACTAAAATAAGTTCATTTTTTAACTGTTACAAAGTAATTATTACAATGATCTGGTGATCATTGTGATGAAAAAAAAATGGAAATATTCCCAATAGGATAACGTAATGAACATTAAGCTACACATTTGTAAATATGTGTCCTTTACTTGAATGTTTATATTTTACTAGTTTTCTTTCAATTAATTTTTTTATCACTTATAAGAAAAAAAAATAATAAGGAAGCAAGAAAGGAAATATTTAAATACCTACACAGAGGTGGTGGTGGCCTTGAGAGTGGGGTAGAGGTGGGCAGGGCCTAGGGCAGTGTGGGTTGGCCCAAGGGGCCCAATACCTACTTCCGATAAATATACATTTGATTACCAATTTTTGTCTTTATACTTAAATCTAGTGTATTAAATTTTCATTATATTGGAGCTTTTCTTTTTTAGAATGCCAAACATATTTTTCCTATACTTAATTAAATCCATTGTTCCAAACACCTATAAATGTAAAAGTCAAGACAACATTTTCATAAATAAATAGATTTTTTGATGTTACTCATAAATCTTATTACATTTTCCAAGAAATAAACTAGAATTTATAATTCCATGGGTATTTTTCACACTGATTTTAATCCTTTAACATTATCATTGTAGTTATCACCAATATCAACCCTTTCATTACAAAATTTTGTATAGGATGTGAGCTTTGCATGCTAACCACTTCATTTTTCTATTATTTGTCATTATAAGTTTTATCGATTACTGTTATTGTTATACTGATTTTAATTCTTTAATATTATGATTGAATTTAAACCAATAATAACCTTTAAGTGGAAGGCCTGCATGCCAATTTTCCACTATTTATTAAATTTTACTCACACGTCCATGCACAATGCACAGGGTACTGAAAACCTAAAATAATTTAAATACAGGCAGGCAGGTGATTATATTTGTTCATTGCCTGAACAAAATATCTTATTTACAGCTACAGCTCTCTCAATACAAAACATTTAACTAATTAATGAAAGAGTTTATACTGGAAAATTTAAGACACTACTATTACATCTTTCACATTTTATAACATTATTATGAACCATTTACAAGAAATAAAGTTTATTAATTGAATCACCCCATATAAATGGGCAATATTCTCATGCAATAATCTGATTTTATTTTATTTTTTATAACCATGTAATAATTTGATATTATTTCAATAAATAAATAAATAATAAAACAACAAAATAAATACGTACATAGTTTTAAATAAAAAAAATAATTATTGTTGATGATGAAAAAACATAATCTCAACTAAATAATGTGCAAATCTATTATTATATTAATTTTATATTATTAATTTTTTTGTCATATATATATATATAAATTCGATTTTTTTCTTTTTCTTTTTTTTTAATTACTTATTTTTATTATTATGTATTATTTCTTTTTTAATAATAATAATAATCCAACATAGTATTCCACTATTCTTTCCTTATAAAATTTTTTTTTTATAGATAGATTATATCAAATTATTTTTATTTTTTAGAAAAAAAAAAAAAAAATGTATAAAGCATGGAATATCTTATTTTTAACAAGATATAATTTATTATAAATAATATACATATAAAAAATTGGTAAACAAATAAAGTAGTATAAAAATGATAAAAGACTAGATAACAAGCGATTAATTATAAATAAATAATTGAACCAATAAAATCAATATCAAGCTTAATACTAATTATTTATAAATTATTTCAATACTGTTTTGAAAAATTTGCATTGCAATTTAATATAATTAATTTTTATAGGTTTTATCAAGACTAGATCAATAACCAATTTTAATGATTTAATTTTAATTTTTGTAATTATAAATTTAATTAATTACCAATTTATGTAATTGATTTATATTTTTTTAAAGATGTTCAAATATTTATATCAACTAGAGTTTTTATTTTATTGTCTTGACTGATTTTTACCAAATATATGTTTATTATAAATTATCTCTGTTTTTATCAATAACCAATATAATATTACATATCTAACATAGTATTATTAATATTTACACCATTCTTTAAAGTTTTACTTATGGAATATTATGGATGGAACAATGAGATGCTATTTTAAGATTAGAAAACTATTATGGGGGGGGGGGATTACATTATTAAGATTAAAATCAATAGATATTTTAGATTGTAATACAATGAGAGCAGATATTCTATTGTCTGCCTATGAAACAGCTTAAATATCTAGACATTTGAAATTTGGCACAATTGTAGAAATGAGAATGTCATCGTTTAAGTTTTGTGCTCTTTTGTTTTAATTTTGGAGTGAACAGTGTGTAGTATTTGTTTTTCCGTTAACTAGCTTAAGTAATTGAATAGGTGTCTAATATTAAGGATGCTCAGTTGTTTCAACAGATTCGTACTTAGGTGGTTTTGTAATTATTTTTAATATGTTTTGAGTTGACTGAAGACCTGACATAGTGTTGCCCACTGCTATAAGGCAGTATTGCAGGTGACAGTGCTAAAGCAAAGTATACTTGTTTCAACATGTTCAGCTCACAACTCACGTAAAGTTAGAAAATATATATAAATTATTTTCCTGAGTTTAGTGTTAATATTGTTAGGCCCAATGCACACAGAGCAGACGAGAGGCGGAGGCGCGGCGCGGGCAAGGTGCAGGTGCAGCGTGAAAAAAGCCTCCTCCATAAAAACATATGGCCCAATGCACACAGAGCAGGCGAGAGGCGGAGGCGCGGGTGAGGTGCAGGTGCGGCGTGCCACCCGCCTCCTCCATATAAACATATGGCCCAATGCACACAGAGCAGGCGAGAGGCGGAGGAGCGGCACGGGCGAGGTGCAGGCACGGCGTGCCACCCGCCTCCTCCATGTAAACATATAGCCCAATGCACACAGAGCAGGCACCTCTTTCTCGCCTCCTCGACGCCTCTTCCTCACCTCTTCACTCATTTTGAAGAAGCGTGCCTCCTGCACACCTCGCCCGCGCCGCGCCTCCGCCTCTCGCCTCTTCTGTGTGCATTGGACCGTTTACACACACCTGTTCCACGCCGCACCTGCACCTCGCCCGCGCCGAGCCTCCGCCTCTCGCCTGTTCTGTGTGCATTGGGCCTTAATGTGCTCTGTCCATTTGTTCCTGTTGCCTATTTTAATACTGAGATATCTATTGCTGTTTACTCTTTGGAATGATACACACCAATATGGTTTATTGAAAGAGAGAGGTGCATTTGGCTTTGTGTATTATTAAAATTAAATCAATTGGTTGACCAGACTAATTCATGGAAAAGGTTATGCAGTGAGATTTACTAATATTTAGGGAAAGATTATTTTTATGTAGCCACTCAAACATCAGCTTTAATCCCAGGGTTGCTTTTTCGTGGACTTGATTCCAAGACACCCCCAAAAAATGCCATTGTATCATCCACGAATGAATATATTGAGCCTCCATAAAGTTTTAACTTACACAACTCAGCCATGTAAATTGAGAATAATATTTGAGTGAGTACTGTTCCTTGGGGTGTAGAAAAAGATTATATTTCTTCTTAACTTATGTAATTTATTTTTGTAGTCTGGGGTCTATTGTTTAAATGTGATGAGAACCAGTTAATGCCATTCCTGTAATTCCAATTTTTCTTAAAACAATTAAAAATGATGGGTGGGGAACAGAGTCATCCAAGAATATCGCTAACGTTTTTGTACTGCTATCAAATTTCTGGTATATTATCATAGTTATATCGGAAACTGGATCTTGAGTACTAACCCCGTCTTAAATCGTACTGATTTCTTGGTATGCCATTATTTACTTCTACATATTTAACTAGTTGGTTTTTTTTTTTTTACTATTTTTTCAATATCTTCGCTATGTTTGAAATCATGGAAATGGGACGATAATTCCCCATGTCTGCTTTGCCATTGTCATTAAAATCATTAGCACATTATTTTCTAGAATTGATTTTTACACCTTTGTAATTAATTTAATTTATTTGTTTCTTTTCTTTCTTGCCAATAATGTCCTTTATTATTTGCCAAGTTTTTTTATGTCACCTTTTCCATTGTTCATTTAATTACTATAATAATTTTAATTGGCTTATTTTTACAAGTGTTTTAAAAATGTTAGAATTTTCCTGAGATGTTCTATCAGAGATTTATTGAAGGGTTTTTTTTTCTTTTTTTTACCAAGTTTTTTCTTCCTGTGTCAAAGAAATCATTAATGCATATGTTAACCATGGTTTTATATTTTCCTCTTTTATTTTAGTCACTAACTTCTTTTAAGAATTTCGTCTATTTTTGATTTTATTGTATTTATTAATATTTCAGCACAAATAAATGTTTGGATCTTGTTGACTTAAAACTGTAGATCAGTCAATATGGCTTATATGTTGGCCTAGTGGTTTGCTATCTAAGTATGAATAAATTTGATGTAAATATTAAAAATATCATATTGAAAAAATCAATTAATCATATTGTTACGTATGAAATTGTGTAAAAATCAGTCTATTAAAAATTATAAGGCGTTAGTACACACTACATTTATATATATATATATATATATATATATATATATATATATATATATATATATATATATATATATATATATATATATATATTAGAAAATTAATAAAAAATACTAATTTATATCATGTATAATACAATAGTTAATATGAATTTAAAGTCTACTATAAATATTATATTCTTATGTTAAGGCTACAATAATTTTTAATAAAATAAAAATCCTACCTTTAATAGAGAAATAAAATTAGCTTCTGATATAGACTTATACAATTTTTTCTTTACTCCTACAAAAAAATGGTGAAGTAAAAAAAAAAAAAAAAAAAAAAAAAAAAAAAAAATGAATTGGTTATGGTCATACTTTGATAATTTTCCCCTATAACTTCTATTAAAATGAAAAATTATAAATGTATGAATTAATATAGGAAAATGATTTATTCTTAATATATTATTTGTTTAATTATTATTGATCTAGGGTTGATAAAATTTATTACAACAAAAATAATTTGGTAAAATTTAAAATAAAAATTAAAATATACCAATAAATGTTTTGATTAAAAAATTCAATTACTCCTTTTCTTTATACTTATAAAATATTTTTCTATCCATGTTAATAATTAATTAATTAAAAAAAGATACTTGATTTTTTTTAAAAAAAATCTGAAATAAATGTTTAATTTAAATATTTATGTATTTTATCTCTCTAAAAATATGTTTTAATAGTGTTGATTTTTTTTGTTATATTGTATATATATATATATATATATATATATATATATATATATATATATATATATATATATATATATATATATATATATATATATATATATATATATATATATACACACATACATATACATGCATATATATATATTTATAATATTTTTACCAACTAGAGGGTAAAATGACTAGTTTTATATCTTTTTTTTTTTTTTTTTTTTTTTTTTTTTGTAGTAACAATCTCAAAAAATAGTTTTATTTTAATTTTTCTTTTTATCTTTATCTTTAAAATAGCAAATTGAATATTTATATTTAGAAAAAATAGAAAAGTATAAAGAAAACAAACATAAAAAAAAATCATATATCTTTCATTGAATCTTTTATTTAGATTAAAAAGTTAGTTTTGTATGTTGAAGCTTTGTTGTAGATGTTTTAGTGTTGCATTATTTTTTTTTCTTTTTTCAAAATATAATTTTTTAATTTGCTATTTTCTTATTTTCTTTTTAACTCTGTTTATGGTGACGTTCCGCAATAGATTCTCTCAAACTGAAACAGATTAAAGGACAGGAAATTAATAATTTTAAAATAACAATATAAAATATTAAGTTATTATTCATTAAGATTTTTGAATAACATGGTACTTATTTAGATTGTTACTCCCCTATGATATTTTTTTAGAATATAAAAGATTTTGACTAAATAACTATGACAGAGGGATGTTTAGTCCAATGTACGTTTGGACAAAGGAATATCAGACTCCTATTTTTATAAGGGGAGTAACAGTCTAAAGAAGAACATTCCGTGTACCTGCTTCTTTAGATTGTTACTCCCCTCTATTTTATTTATAAGGGGAGTAACAATCTAAAGAAGTGCCATACAGAGAATATAGAATACAATATTTGGTGCAACAGCCTGTGATGGGCTCGGGTCAAATAGCTTAAATGGCCAAATAGCTTACATAACTAAATATATCGGATGATCCGAGATTGGCGTATTACTCCATCAGCTGTATAAACCTTAGTATTAACTTTTGTAACCAGATGGAAGTCACTTCTTACGTTCACTAACATAAGAAGTGACTTTAAAGACACTTTGAAGGATACCTATCTTTTCCCAAAATTTTATTTAATATCTTTTTAATCTAACTTGGATGATCAATAAGATAGTCCACTCATTAGGTAGTTTCTTAAAACAAATTCTGGAGTAGTTATGATTTTTTGCTCCTTTGTGTTTTTTGGGGTGCTGATTACGAATCTGAGGTTTGCCACCAAAAATTTTTGTTGGAATTTGAGTTACAGCCAAACAACATGAAATAAAACTTTTTTTTCTCAGTTTTTTTTTTCATAGAACTCAAAAACTACCAACTTTGGGTAAAAAATCATTCTTTACTAAAACAATCTGCATAAAATTTCCTATAATAAAGATTGTTACTACTTTTTTCGCCACACGTATCGTTCAGGCTCAAACGCGGGTTGAAGTAAGCATGTTTTTTTGACACTCAAGTTCAATACAGCACCAAGCGTGTTAAACGGCAGCGGGGTTCCATGCGAAGGGATATCTAATCCCGCAACTACCTCCCTTCTCTAAATATATATTCATATACATATATGTATACAGTGTGTCTCCGGTTGGGGTTGCCTATAACTGTAATAATAAAAAAATCATTTTCCAAGAAAAATCATTCTTCATCAAATCTCCTGCTTGTTCTTAAATGAACATTTATAGAGTTACATTTTTTTCCCCAAAATATTCCTGTGGCTAAAAAATAATAATTTAATACGATTTCCCCTATAAACGCTTTATATTGTGTTTGTCGAAAAATCAAGGCCACAACTTTTAACGCCCTCAACGAGACCTTTAAATTTGTGACAAGCACATTAATTTATTGCTAAGCCCAAATCAGTAGATAGTTAGGGGAGGAAAATAATGGTGCGATGGTGGTCGACCAAAACGAAAATGAAGCTTGCCAAAAGTCAAGTCTTCACTTCAAGGGTTCGGAGGCAGTTTTTTTACATTTAAGTTGAAATATAGTGAAAAGAAATTACGCCTGTACAAGTGCTCTTGAAACTTTAAGTTTAAAAAAAAAAATCTAAACTAAGTCCTTAGGTAACCTGGAAGTTTGGACTCCAAGAGCCAAGTTTGGATCCAAGAGCCTCTGCCTGGGAAAGAACCGGGATAGCGTACCTCTATAGACAAAAAATACTACTACTTTTAATGTTACAGGTCGGAGAAAGGAATCTTAAAAGAAAAATCAAAGTAGATATGGGATAAAATTAAAAAGTAATTTGGATTTCTCTAGACCCCTGGAATCAAAATTTTGATGTACCACAAAATAGACATAAATGGCAAAACTGATCAATTTTCCTCAAAACAATAATGAAAAACATTTGTCAATTTAAAATTGAACGCAACTACAAATTGATCCCTCATTAATTAGAACCAGACAAATTTGATTATTGCTTAAAGACGGAGAAGGTTTTTTTTAAAAAATTCGATATTAGAAATATTTAAGTGACTAGGAAATATAGAATTGTGACTAAAATAATTATAAATAATTTTTTTTTCTTGAATTATCAAAATTTGGTCTTGTTTCTTCTTGTACGATTTTATAATATTGTACTTTTTGGGTACAGGGTCAATTTGAAAAAAGCAATGTCATAAAGGTCCATTAAGAACAAGCTGGAGATTTTATGAAGAGAAAACCTTTTTCGATTATTATTTTTTTGTCATTCCAATTATTAGCAATTATAATTACTTTGTATACTTCCTCACAGAAACGAATTCACACCCAATTCTTTCTTCCTAAAGCTATTAGAGCCAGGAATACACTACTGTCACCAGCCCCAGCCACCATCCTATTCACTTCTTTACTATCTTGCTTCAATAACTACCTACTCACCACTTAAAAAAAAAAAATCCTCATATCATGGTTTAAATAACAAATATATATTTTTATATAAGGGAAGGGAGGTAGTTGCGGGATTAGATATCCCTTCGCATGGAACCCCGCTGCCGTTTAACACGCTTGGTGCTGTATTGAACTTGAGTGTCAAAATAATACGCTTACTTCAACCCGCGTTCGAGCCTTAACGATACGTGTGGCGAAAAAAGTAGTAACAATCTTTATTATAGGAAATTTTATGCAGATTGTTTTAGTAAAAAATGGTTTTTTACCCAAAGTTGGTAGTTTTTGAGTTCTATGGAAAAAACTGAGAAAAAAAAGTTTTATTTCCTGTTTTTTGGCTGTAACTCAAATTCCAACAAAAATTTTTGGTGGCAAACCTCAGATTCGTAATCAGCACACCAAAAAACATAAAGCAGCAAAAAATCATAACTACTCCAGAATTTGTTTTAAAACACCCCTTTTTAGCACCTAATGACTGGACTAAAGAATTCAATACTGATTTTACTAGGGCTGCTTAAGAGCAAGTTTTTCTATTTATTATTTCACAGTGGTTTTTACCAATGTATTTTTATACAATGTATTTCAGTACATGTTCGTCAATCGCTGAGCCTGCAATGATTATTTAGCTGAGCCTGGAAAGGCTTGGAGATCTTCAATTAGGTTTGTGTTTGCTAGATTTCTTTTTCTGTATTCTACATTTATTTTTAAGCTTTTTTGTTTTCTTGTACTATAGTATTCTCTACTCACTTTAAAATCCTATGTTTAAAGGCTTTTTTCATTTGAAGTATAATAAATACTTTTATAGCTAACGACTGTACATTGGGGTAAGTGTACACCCTTTTTCATTAATAATTGTAATAATGTTTGTTATATTAAGGACTTTCATTATAACGGACAACCCTTAGGTTTAATAATAATAAGGTTTCTACCTAGTGTGATGGGTTGGTTCGACCTAGTAAGGGCGGTGTGCATCCTTGGGCCTCTTGAGCTGAACCTTGAGCCTTTTCATGCCAATCTGGAAACCATTCATTGCTTGAATTGCTCCATGAGCACTTGCTGGATTATCAAAGGAAACGAAACCTGCAAAAATCAGTGTTAATAGTTAGAAAAAAGTGTAACATCACTAAATGTAATCTTTCTTCTTGTTTAATCTTCCAGTGTAGACTTATTAAATTATTGGGCTTAGGCTTTAGATTATCTAAAATGCAGGGGTTCCCAAAGTGGATGCTGCTGGGGTACCCAAACTGGGGTGTCACAGAGAGAGATCAAGGATGCCATGGAGAGATCAGGGGTGCCTTGGAGAGCAATCAGGGGCGCCGCTGATCTCTCTACTAAAAATTTAAATTTATCTGAATTCCATATCATTTCTTTATTTTCATTTAACAATTTATTTGATAACTGAAGCTATACAAAAAAGGTGTCAAGATCACTCATTACTCATCAAGAACCTCTTCACACCTTAACATTCTCAGCCCTCTTATAGGGGTTTCACTTGTGACACCGTGGTTAATACCTCTCCAATTCTGTAGACTACTGCTTTTCTACATACCTTCAAACCTGGTTTTTCCTATTTGTTTTCATTGTATTTGTTTTATCACATCTTCCAACTCATTAATTTTTGATATAATTGAATTCAGTCTCGTGCTAAACATCTACACATCTCCTCTCTCTGACCTTAAATAATAATACCTCTCTGGTCCTGTGATGAACGCATAATTTTATAATTGTTTCATACCTACAATTTTTCGCTACTTATTCTTATAACATTTTTATTTATTTATTTTTTTTTAATTCTATTGTTTTATCACATCTTCTCACTCCTATATTTTAATCAGGTGAAACTCGAATTCAGTTAATATTAACTTCCACCCACTCAGACCAACAAAAATAGAAAGATTTTTGGCAAAAAAACTGATAGTGCTATAATTATCATGCTTGAGAAGTAGAAGAAAGAAGCGGAAATGCCGCAAGTACGAAGACAGGTACTTGGATTTTGGCTTTACTTCAACAGAAGTCAACGATGAAGAGAGACCGCAATGTGTAATCTGTTTAAAAGTTTTATCAGCTGAGAGCATGAACCCAAGTAAGTTAAAGCGGCACCTTGAAAAAAACGCATCTTAACATGTTTCATAAATCTCCTGAATTTTTCAGCAGAAAATTAAAATATTTGCACCATCAAAATAATGTCTTCACAAAGCAAGTGTCAGTGCCAAACAATCCCTAGCTGGCGTCATTAAGGTGGCATAGAGTAGCGAAGTGCAAAAAACCCCACACTATTGCTGAGGAACATTCTACTGGCTGCTGTGGATAAGGCTAAATAATGATTGGAGAATCTGCGGGGAAACAACTTTCAAAGATTCCTTAGTAAAACAGCACGATCAATCGAAGAATTCAGCGCATGGATCAGGATCTCAATGATCAAATCATAGAAACCTCTAACCACCTCTTTTGACTGCAACAGGATGAGGCCACGGACGGCAACAAGGATGCATATCTCATCTGCTATGTACGCGTCCTTGATGGTAGAACTATTTTTGAAGACCATCTGTTTTGTAGAAGCATTACTGGAGGTGCAATGGCTCAAGATCTGTTCGACATCCTTGACATGTATATTGTATATGACAGAAAATAATTTGGAGTGGACAAAGTGATTCTGTGTGTGTACTGATGGGGCTCAATCAATGTCTGGTTGCTACGGAGGAATACAGACCCTGATTTATCTCCTAGCCACGGATGTTATGTGGACCCACTGCATCATTCACAGCGAAGCACTCGCATCAAAATCCCTGAGTCCTCCACTGAATCTAGTCCTAGAATGTGTAGTTACTGTGGTTATCTACATAAAAACTAGGCCGCTTAAAACAAGATTTTTTTAAAAAGCTGCGCTAGGATTTGGGAGCAGAGCACACGTCCCTTATATACTACTCCAGCTCAAGATAGCTCTCACATGGCAATGTACTCGATACGTTTGAAATGTAACAAGAAATTCACACTTTCTTGAAAGAAGATGATCATGTAAACGTAAACAATTTCACAGAACCAGACATTCTGCTAAAACTAGCATAATTGTGCAACATGATTGATAAACTAAATGCCTTGAATCTATCTCTACAGGGCCGAAACATACATATTTTGAAGCTTGCAGAAAAAATGTCAGTGATCAGAATAAAAATAGCGATGATGGAGGCAAAGATTGCTTTCCTATGTTGTAGCAGTACATGGCAGATAGTGGTAAGGTGTCACATGACTTGCTGAACCTTTTCACAGAGCACATCTCAGCTAACTGCCCGGTTCGAAAAGTACTTCGCAGAAGACCAAACCGAGATGTTTGCATGGATCCAAGATCCATTTTGTGCACAAGCTTCTCAAGAATTTTCTTCACTAGACGTAGAAAATCTAATTGAGCTATCAAGTAACAACAATCTGAAAGTAAAATTTGAACGAGTTTTGGATAACAGTAAAAATGAGTATCCAATTTAAGTGTTAAAGCTAGAAGGGTCCTCATTCCCTTTGAGACTTCAATCTCTGCGAAGCTGGATTTTCAGCGGTTTCAGTTATAAAAAGCAAATACCGTTAGAAAACCAATGAGGAAAAAGAAACTAGAGTAGCTGTACCTTTATTCCATGATTCGAAAAATTATGCAGTGCACCTATAGTTATTAGTTTAATGAAATTTTATTTGTATTTTCCTACCAATTAATATTTTTAAATCAAAGTAGGTACGTGTGTAAATTTTAAATACGAGTTGAATTTAGTTCTTAACACTTATCTGATTTCTTCTTCATAGTCGAAGAAATATGAAATATAGCTACCAGAGATTGATAGTATACAGGGTGCGGCAGGGAAACTTGCTGATTTGAATTGGTCGCCGATGATCACAAAGGGGTGGGGAGGGTCATATTGGAAAGAGGAGGTCCTGAAGTTTATTTTACCCCACAAGCCAGTCGTCGTCATGCGTTGGACAAAGGAACAGCGTGCGTTTGCCGTCGAGGTTTACTTTTCTAACGGTCATTCGGTGGTCGCCACCCAACATGCCTTCCGTACTCGGTTCAATATTTATCCCGCGGGTACCGTTCCTAGGCGGCAATCAATTGTTTCCTGGGTGGACACATTCAGGGAAAGTGGGAGAGTGGCAAAAAAGGCTCAGGAGGTCAACAGACTTCCAGAACTCCAGAAAACGTCGAGAGGGTGAGGGAGTCGTTCTTGCGCTCTCCCTGGCTTTCGGCGCGTAAACATGCTGCTGCCCTGAGGATTTCTGATCGCACAGGGAGACGAATTCTTCACAACGAACTCCAGTTTCATCCCTACAAACCTGCTGTGCAACAGTTGAGTGAACGCGATTTCGCTTCTCGCCAAACTCCATGTGAAGCGCTCAGTAACTTGCCACACGACGCTGTCGTGTTTTTCAGTGATGAGGCCTATTTTCACCTTTCCGGGTGTGTCAACAAACAAATCATGCGGTATTGGAGTGATATCAATCCCCACGAACTTCATAAGATGCCACTTCATTGTGAACGTGTTACAGTGTGGTGGGCATTGTCGAGAGTTGCAATAATTGGGCCTCATTTTTTGGAGGAAGATGAACGCACTGTTACTGTAAATGCAGTTCGCTACAGAGAAATGATTGAGACATTTTTTCTTCCACAACTTGAAGAAATGGAATTTGGGAACGTATGGTTCCAGCAGGACGGAGCCACGGCGCACTTAGCGAGAACTTCGATGGAGCTTTTGAGGGAACACTTCCTATCTCCTTGAGGGGTGACGTACCGTGGCCGGCGCGCTCCCTTGATTTGGCACCCTGCTATTTTTTTATGGGGATATCTCAAATCCATCGTTTATAACGACAAACCCTGGACCCTGCAACACCTGAAGGACAACATCCGTCAAGCCATCACCAACATTCCCGTCGATATGCTCGAAAGAGTGGAGCGAAACTTCAAATGTTGGGTAGATCAGTGTATCACTAATGAGGGCCGCTATTTGCCCGATGTCATTTTTGAAACTACTTAAAACAAAAATTCAGAATGTGTACTAAACGATACAAAAAGAATTAAATCTATATATAAAGTACTTTTTCTTTTATTGACTTATAAAATCAGCAAGTTTTTGATTTGCTTTTGCAAATCAAAAAGTCATACAGGGTGCGGCAGGGATGCCGCACCCTATATGACTAGGGTGTATCTCTAAGGCTGCCCCGACTTACAAAAGTTTGGGAACCCCTACTATAATGTATTTTTCTCTTTTACCTGTTAAATGCACTGATGAACACAAATTAATATTATGTGTAATAAGACAATAAAACTATTTGTGGAGACTTTGATAATAGAATCCACTTGAGAGAATGTTCTAAATTTTAACTTTATTGTAACGAACATCTTTTATCCACAAAAGTTCATCTGCTTTTAGTGGAAATATAGATCATTATTAATTATGGATATACTTTTACAGGAATTAAAATTTTATGTAATTACTTTCTTTGTTATAACAAAAAAATCTCTTGTTAATTTTATTTTATTTATTTAGTTTTTACTTTTTCTCACCTATGGTAGGAAAAGTATTGTTTTTTTTTAAATTATTTATCGTTTTCTTGTCAATCATTTTGACTTGTGAATGAAAAGTTTTAACAAAGGAAATCTTGTTTAATATCTAAGCTAAGTTAAGATCTATATAATCTCGATGCAAAAATATCAACTGATTAAAATATATTTATAAGTTGATTGAAATTGAAAAAGAAAATGCTCATTTTTGTAAACACCTAGTATTATTTTTAAACAATGTTATAAAAAGGTACTCTTTGTATATATGTCGAAAAAAACTTTTTTTTTTTACTTTTCTTAAAGAGGCTCTTTTTCTCCCATCTTTTCATTTCTATGATGAAGATGACCAAGGGATCCTCCTTTATTTCTTTTCTTCTTGCACAAGGATTGCGAAGTAACAAACTTTTTTTCGACCCCGAAGAGGTAGAAAGTGAGAGAGTTAGTATATAAAAAACAACAAACACACAGACAGACAAAGGGTTTTTCCCTTCTATCCCCAAATACTCCCTTTCCCTCCCCACTCCCTTCCAAATAACAATGAAAGGGACTAGGGGAGGTTGGAGGTCCCTCGGGTAGGAAAGCCCGGAGAGATGCATACAAAGAAAAATGAATGAACAGAGAAATGCTTTCAAGAAGGATAAGAAAAGGTTGTGGAGGAGAAGGGGATGGACTGAGAATGGACAGGATTGGGGGGTAGACCAGTAGACCAGGCTTAGTGAAGACCTATTCCACCCTCCTCCTGTTAAGTTTAAAAGGAAGGTCTAGAAGGAAATATCAGAGCAACACGTCTCAAACCTCCATCCACCTCCTGTATTCTCCGACCCTTTTACATCAAAATCAACAACTGTTGCCAACAATTTCTCCCCCTAAGAACCTCCCTCACTTATTTTCAACATGCAACAGTCTTAGATTACTACAGGTACTAAAAATTCACCGATTGGTCTGAGAACTATACTAAATAATATAACTTTTTCGGGAAGGAACACTATATAAAAATTGAGAAATATATCACTGGATAAAGATCTACAGCAATGAAATGGTTTACTCTTTTGCTCCTTGACTTAGGAGTCAGTATAGTCATAGCTGTACATCAAACATTCCTAACCATCTATAGTTTAAAATTAACTCTCTTCGTGAAATTATAAAATTTTTAAATATATAATCTCTACACACAATAAAATACGAAATACCTTCAGAAAATCTAAATAGAACAGTAACTAAATTTGAAGTTCATTAATCACACAAATTTATGTAACATCGTAAAGTAAGAAAATAATTTAAAAAATACAATCCCTTACCGAAACATTTGCTTTGATTTGTCGCCCTATCAATAAAGACCTTGGACGAGATCACATTGCCAAAAGGTAGGAACATCTGCATAAGTTCGGCGTCACCAAACTCCTGTGGAAGGTGGTAGATAAATAGGTTACAACCCTCTGGTCCACTGATAGAGCAACCTGGAAAACAGCACACTGATTGATCATTAGTATATCCGCTTTACAATTTGGCTTACATCTACGTATGGAAATAAGGAAATAAGCAGATTATTATTACTGACAATGGGAATTGGGTTGACTTATTTGGATAAAAATTAGAGCATTTTATTTAGTGGAGATCTATATTGACTATATTATGGTTTGTAATGAAATTAGAAATTGGGGAGAGCAAGGATCAGTCAAAAGTAAATATCAAAATTATGATTGTATATAAAACTAACAAACCCAAAAAGTAACAAAGAACCCATAAAATTCTGTAAGTTTTCGGGGAATAAGGAAACTTTTTTTTTCAATGAAACCATATTGTAATGGAATATTCTTTCTCTACTCACGGCCGCAAAATTAAGCATTATTATTTCGCTGATTTGTCATTAAAATATTAAAAACAGGCAGGAAAGTAATTGAAACAGTCAGGGAAATATTTCCCTGCTTTAGCAAGAAAAGTACAATGTATGCCAGTGCGTGTCATAACATCCGTTTTTACCTAAGCTTACATTTTTTATCTAAATAGCGTGAGTAGACAAAATATTGTATACAACAAGGCAGCAAAGAAAACATTTCTGCCTCGTGTATTCATTGCCTTGTCGATTAGGTAAATTACCTAATTTTCATAGCCTGTCCTAGCCTCCGAGCCGGAGGCTAACTAAGTAAAATTCCATATTGCTGCCTTCAAACTTTGATGCCTTACTGTGAATACCTGTCAAAATTGAGTTTTATGCAATGATAAAATAAAGGTACCTTGTTTTCCAAAACCTAAACAAGAGTATTTTGGATGAGCCATCCCATGCATATAACACCCCTCTTTTTCTTGCGAGAAATATGATGCGAAAATGTGGAACTGATAAATATATGGAATCAACTAGGTATACCTTCTAAAATAGACTGCCAAATGATGTGGCACATAGCTTCCTCGTATCCTATCACGTATTTTATTGATTTTATGCTTTTGCAAGCAATTAATGTCATTTTGTTTAATTGTTTCCCCCGTTTTTTTAATCTGTCAAAGTTGTTTTGATATTTTACATTACTTAAAGTATCAATTATTTAGCAAAATTTGAAGAGCGCAGACGGTCCAAATTAATCTGGGGCTATTTGCGGGTAACTTTCGATCATACAAATCAGATACGTACTATTGAAGATATCGGTGAAAATAAATGTATGTTTGTGCGCATGTGGAATAGAAATAAATGAGCGTAGAATGGCTGAAACTTATATGGGACCAACAATATGCTAATTATGACCTACCATAAAAATTTTATTAAAATCGGACGTGTAGTTTTTGAGATATGTTGGTACGCACAAATTGAACGACAGACAGACACGGAACCAAAAATGTTCCCTGATGTCTGAAACGGATTTCTGACTTAGAATTTTTGAAAACGGAGACATAATATATTTTCGTTCTTCAGAACGATCACATAGCTTCCATTACCTTCGGTAAGCTCGGAAGTAAAATTACAGTCCGATCTGATTGCAAAGCTAAGAATTTACCTAACATTACACAACTTTCTTTCCTCTTATATCTGCGAAAAAAAAAATGCCATCATATTAGCTAAAGTTTATGTGTCCAAAATTGACTCATTGATTTTATTAGAAAAATAATTATATTGAATCTAAATTAAGAAAAATTAAGTATTGCTCATTTAGTAGCATGGGGAAGTAATGGAAATAAGTAGTTAAAAGTCTAAGCTATATATATATTTTTATTTCATGTCCCTATTAACATGAAATTAGGGTATAAAGTCGGGATCGGCCACTTTACTTTTTTACTTTATTTTGACTCCATCTTTTTCATAATCATAATTTTTATAATATCATCAGAGCTCTAAATTATGCTATAAAGTAATTATAATTTATCAAGACTGTTCAGCAAATTTTAATAATTGCAATCTTAAAATTCAAAGGTACATGGAATAGGAAATGTTTAAAGTTATTTTCACTGGTTGGATGTCGAATTAACCATTTAATATAAAGTTTGCTTTGGTGTTAGACTGAAGGGAGGGGGGCGACGTGTCAGATCGGTTGTGACCCGTGTAAAGCAAGGCCTTGACAAGACCCCCGTAATGTATTTGCCCAGGTACTTTGTATGCAAGGAGAGTCAGCCCCCCCCCCCTCCCTGGGGTAAATTTACATTCTGATTTGTCCCCCCTCCTCTATATCTCTAGGGATTAAGTGACACCAAATTCCACCTTCCGTTCTCACGCTTACCAAACTGGCAAAAACAGATTGTTTTAAACGACAGAACCTAATTTAATATTTTTCAACCCCTCCCTCAACTTTATAAAATATTTTTTCTTTAATTTTACACTTCTATAAAGTTCTAAAGTTAACGTGATAATTGATCCAACTGATCAAAGGTGAAATCTTAACAATGTAATGTATATTGTTGATGTGTTAACTATACTTAGGCAGGCATGCATTTTTTTGGTTAATCACGTAAATTTAATATATTCTATTTGTAAATTTAAAAATAGAAATTATGTATATATATATATATATATTTATATATATATATCTTAATTATAAATAGGGAAATTTAATATTTATGTATAGATGTGTGTATAAAATAATACATCAAACATAAAACAAACATCGATAAATCAAACAGTTAACAATATTTATATAATATTGTACTCATTGTAATGCAATAAAACATTTATAAAATAATAACATCAAGTGAAACAGAAACATTTATATCAAATAAATAAACATCCACTTAAATAATAATTAAAAAAAACATTTATAGTTTCATATTTGGAAATATACTTACCAAGTGGAAAAATAAGTTAATAGTAATACTATAATTTAAATCTTATATTATTGTAAGATTTAAAAAAAACATTACTAAAATAAATAATAAGTTTTACTTCGGAGTAATTTTACTGTGTTGAGGCATTTTGTGTAAAATGAACCCTCTTTAACTAGGGTTTATTGGAAATTTTACGGGATTGAAAAAAAATAAGGTAGGTGAATATTTAAAAAGTAAATAAATAAAATAATAAATAATAAGTTATAATGATGAACAAGTGTTACGTCAAAAAGGAACTCTTTACCTAATCATGGATTCTTTACCATGATTAGGCAAATAACTTTTTTTCACAGGTTTTCTGTTAATAACATTCCGATTATGAGCTCGGATGTATGGATCATATCTATCATTAAATATATTTAAATAAACATTACATGTAAAAAAAACTTTTTTCTTTTTATAAGACGAATTATAGAAAGTTCCTTTGAAGAAAGGAGAGAAAAAAAGTAATAGTTTAGTGTTAAGAAGTAATTAATGATCAGCTTAGTAAGTAAGTCACACTCTTATTGTGCAAAAAAAAATTAAATGGAAAAAACTAAGAAAAAAAAGAAGAATAATAAAATAAAATAAAAATAAAAAAATAAAAAATTGTTAGGATAGGAGGACGGGTTTAATAACTAGGAAAATCTTGAGTAATCTAGGGGTGGCTAACAGGAAGCTGTAAGGCTCAATTCACACACGAGTGGCGTATGGCACTGAAGTGGCAATGGCGTGGCTCTGGCGTGGAGCTGGTTTGTGCCACCTCTATGTTAACGTATGGCCTAATGTACACTGGTATGGGGCGTGGCACTGGCGTGGCAGAGGGGGTTCACCATGACCGATCCTCGCCAGAGCCACGTCATCGCCACGCCAGTGCCATACACCACTAGTGTGTGAATTGGGCCTTAGATGGATGTTATTTGTGAGTCTGAGGCAAGGGACCAGGTCCAGGTGGTGGAAGCTGCAGAGGTCCAATATGAGCATCCACTTGCTGATATAATTCGGATATATAACTGAGGATTATTTGACAACTAACCCTAAATGAACTGTCCCCTTTTAATTGGGAAAAGGTATTCTGTAAATTGTAATAGTAATAATGTCAATCAATTGCTATTCAATCCAAATTAATTAGACATATAAATGAATAATTTCATCAGTAGGTATATTAAGCTTTAAGCCTTGGTCAAACAACTCAAAATTTCTTTTTCGTAATCAATACAGTGGCTTAATACGTAGATCAAGAAGCTAATAACCTGCTTATTTCATTAGTACATCAAACTTTAAGCTTTGGTCGAAGAATTCAACCTTTCCTTTTCTTAGGATTAGTACATTAGCTTCATGCCTTGATCAAGATATTTCATCTTTTTCATTTTATCAGTACATCAGATTACTACAGTATAGTATTATAGTACCACCCTGCAATATTTGTTAAAAAAATCCCAACATTTATAAGTATACGTCAATTTTACTTTTTATTTTTTTTTAACTAACAACCTTAGTTCTTACAGTTTAAAATCCCTCCCTCCTCCAACACACACACGACCATATTTTTCTTCTTATTATAATCCAATTGATTGGCAAAGTATAACTAACTGATAGTATCAGAAATATCCACCTTTATTCTCTACATATCTTGTATACTCCTTAATAAAAGCATTAATCACTCTCTCGACCTCTTATCTATATTAACTTTATACCTTGGGCCAAGAAGGAAATTTCTAACTCATCTTGGAGTTTAAAAAGGAAGGAAAAGTTAGGATAAGGTTTAGTAGGAGAAGACGTCGACTTAGGTAGTTACCTTCTCTCTGCGTAGCTGCTACGGCTATTGGTTGCGGTATGGCCTGCGCGATGTGGCCATAAACAGCTGGGAAGGCCGCTGCACAGATCAACCGAATAGATAGATAGACACCAAACATTCAGACAAAAAAAATACATGATATTGATAGAAAGGACCAAATAAACATCAACAAACACACTCAACGTCACAACAATTAAGTACAAACATTTAATAATAAATAAAAATAAATCATCTCAGTGATTTCAATAATGATATGATGCATATGAAAAAAATGATATTTAAATAGATAATTTTAATTATTCAATTCCTAAATTTCTATTTGGTCAATAAGTAACAAGTTGTTTTATTTTTTAAAGCAGATTAAAAAAATTATTAATATTCATGGTAAAAGCTTATAAAGGGGTTAAGGGTAGGTGCACCAATAATCCTTAGTTAAATACCTCTCATCCTATGTATATAGTACATAATGTACAAGTATACATAATATCCAGGGTAAAAATAATTTGGAAATTTATCCATCTTTTTAAAGCTTTAAAAAGATAAGTATTTAAAATGGTAATGGACTGATATATTTTCAAGCAGTGTTCATAAATACCTTAAATAGGTATTTTATGTTACACCTCATATTAAAATTTAAACACTTTTAACAACAAAGTATGGACAGAAGTTCAAAGCAATTGGTATACTAAAAACATGCACTATCTACAATGCAATAACTGCTTTGAATTCCTGTTGCAATTGATTCAATTATTAAAAATACCTGTAATAGTATGAACCTGCATACAAAAAAACTTGTTACTTGTGACAATAATTAGGATAATAAAGTAAAAAAATAATATTTCCTAGTTAATGTATATGTAAAATACGACATGTACAGTAAGTACATTTTAATTATAATCTTATTAAATCAAGAAGAAAAAGGTAGAAGCAAATTTAAAAACAAATGAAAATAACTTATTATATATCTTATAAGAGTAAATCAACATTTTAGTAAAAAAATTAAGTAATCTGATTTAAAACAGGAAGACACGATCCGGCATGCCATAGTTTAGACTGAACAGTCTGTCTAAAGGTCTGCTCACTGAGTATGTGTATGATCCGGCTTCCTGAACAGTCGTGACAGTTGAGGACACCGGATCATACAAACGTTCAGGCGGCAGGCCTTCAGAAGGACTGTTGTCTGAACTGTCAGACCTGCTGGAGTGTGTTTACCCGGATTTACGAAATATTGTTTAAACGATATGTACTTCAGTTATTTATATTATTCCCTGGAAACTAAGTAAATCCCAAGGCGATCCTGGCCAAATTTTGATTGAACACTTCTTTGGTAAACAACAAGGAGAGTTTGGTCCAATTAACACCAAAAGGAAAATATTATAGGACCTGCGGTAGGATCTGCGGTCTACATTCGGACTAACTAACAAGAGGCTAATTATAACCTATCATCCCAAGTTCATTAACATCGGACGAGGTTGTTAAGATATTTTGGCTCTAAAAAATGTCGGACAAATAGGATACGAGACGAAAAATGTTCATTCATGTCTGAAACGTACTTCTGACGACTGACAAGACTATCTTTTAAAAGACATATTGCATGTGATAATGACATAATAATAGTAATAGGCATTCGTGGTCAAACAAGAATTGTTTTTCTCGATTTGTTAAATCAACTGATTTACAAATACTCCAACTAAACCCAATAAATTGTGCTAAAAGCCAAAAGCGAAATATCTATTAATAAAATTATCAAAGAATTTCAAAATGTGTTGAAATGAATAGTTGATAAAGCATATAATACCCCCATGCTTTCTCTTTTATATAAAAAGGAGAAAAAATGAAAGAAGAATGCATTATTCACAAAGAAAAATACCGCAAGTACAAATATATAAATGTTAGTGAGTGTCTAAATATGTGATTATTTAATTATTTTGAATTATCTAATACAATAATTAATTATTTATTGGAGAGCACAGAAAAGGGGAATGTACAAAATATGATTGGAATTTCAATAACTGCCTACAATCAGGCGAGCATTCCAAATACGACAGACTTAACACTTTTCCGGTATTTTATATATTATATTTTAATTAATAAACAATGCTACAACTTCTAGATTTTCATATCGCAATTTCAAATTATATAATTAAATATATTATTTTGATAAATAAGTATTGTTTCTACCTTTTTCATTTATTTAATATTCAATATTATATAGTTAGTTTTTAAAAGAAATTTCTTATTTAATATAATTTTTTTTTTTTTATCTACGATTGATACGAAATATAAACATTGTATCTCTGTTTAGATGCGTAGAAAGTGATACTTTACGTACTTGTATTCATTGCACATGCGCGTCTCATAGTTCTGAAGAATTCCTCTTCTTTACCACCCTCGGGCGGTAAAGAAGAGGAATTCTTCAGCTTTACGCACGATTAGCGAGTTTGTTTACATTTAAAACTAAACTAACTGTAACTGTTAGCTAAAGTAGCTGTTTATATCGAGTTTTTAGTGAAAAACAATGAATCAAGTGACTTGGACGAAAATGTGGAGAATAATACTCCTCTAGAAATAATTAATTCGGCTCAAGAAATTTGAGAAAAAAGAGAACTTACATACAGCACGTTAATATTTTTCTGTATTTATTATTTAAATCTAACAATCGTAGATAAAGTACGGTACGCAACTCGCGCGAAAACGGCATTTTGCATTGCTCGTGTGGTTTTACTACCCTCGCTTTCGCTCGGGTGCAAACTCCACACTCGCATGCAAAATGCTACTTTCTGCACTCGACGCGTAATGTACTATTACAGGATAAGAAAAAAAGAAATACGAATTTTTTCTACAACAAACTAATTCTGTAATATCTTATACTTCAAAAATCATAAAGTAGGATTTTTTTATCTTTTTGGAATTCTTTCTTAATTATAGTTAAAGTTCTTCTTAATAATAGAATTGTCATTATAATGGCCAATTTGAGATTTTTGTAAGAAATATAGGTGAACGTTCTTGAAAAAAATGCAATAAATAGATCAGTTATTTTCAGTTGTTATATCACCAGGTAGTATTATAATATTAATTTATTTTTAAAAAGGAAAAATGTATACCAAATACAAATAAATAATTAATATGACAGTTTATGCATAAGCATGTTTTGTTTTTATTTAAAATAAAGAGCGATAGGATCATGATAGGATCTAAAGACTGACATACTTTAAAGTTGAAGCCCCTGAGAACTCCCCCTGAAATGCATTGAAAAACAATATTCTCGGATCGTTAAAAGTAGAGCAAATAAGCGGAAACTAGAATAATTTCCGGTCAGGTAACAAACTTATCCTATTATGTTTGGGAGCCAGGGTAGCCGAGCGTCTTAGGGCGCTCGCTCAGCTATCAATAAGTCGATTCAACTCGAGGTCGTGGGTTCGATCCCGTGCCATGATACTCTGAATTGCATCAATGAATCGCTGACGGTGCAGGGCGAGGGACACCCTTTATGGGGACTCTTCCCCCACGCTTTGACGCACGCTTATATAGCTTACTAATGACCACACCATACTCGCTTCGGCGGTACAATGTACAAATGTATGATATGTGAAGTAACTGGAGCTCTCCACCAGGGCGAAAAAAGGGCCTAAGTAATGGCCTAATTGCAAGGTTCGAACAAGTGGTTCGTCCTACCCGTTCTAGTATACTACTACTTCTACTACTATATACTACTACTACTACTACTAACCTATTCTGTTTAGAAAACCTTCGAAAGGATAACTTTCAAAATAAGTAAATATTTATATAATCTTCCTTATTCCAGCGGCATTAGTACTTTGAGATATTTTACACTAGCTTTGAAATCTAGTTAAAACATTCAGATTCAGAGGGGATGCATCAGATACATTAAAGTAAACTTTTACTCTAAAAGCCTAATTCTGGTCCCTCAAAAATAAATAGGCAAAAAATACCTAGAAAAGCAAACATTCAGAGTTATCCATAGTTAAAGTGGAGTATTTCAATCTCTATTTAATTAAAAGGTTTTAGTAAGAGAAGGTTTTACTTTCGATTGGTAAAAAGGTTAAGTTTACAGAAGAGGTTAGGTTAGTTGCCTAAATAGTATCCAAAATTGAAGAGTATTTGCTCGTTTCTTAGAAGGCTAAATCTATAATTTAAAATAAATTGTTTTTTATTAATATTCTAGGAACGGTTGTCATAACCGAGGAGGTTAAGATTAGTGACCACCTTCTGGTCCGTCACAAAGTAATTACTTTGTTGTAAAAAAGACATAAGATGATTTGAAATAAGTGCTTTTAAACGTATTTTTATAAGGACTTATTTCAAAAAGCTTGATTGATATTAGAAGAAAGGTTACATTCGGAGAGAAGGTTAGATTATTCGCCAACACAACATCCTTCAAAAAGTTTTCAATTCCTTTAAAATTCAAAATAAAACAAACCCTTCTAAAAGTATCCCTTTAAGAATAATCTCTATTTAAACTATATTTATTAAGATTTTAAAAATTAAGTCGTATTTCTTTTTTTTCAATCCTGATTGAGATTATAATTGGCAAAGTGCTAAAGAAGAAGAAAAAAAAAATAATTTTCTTTTGTTAGCAAATAACTAATAGGCAATGTTACAATTAAAATGTTTTACTTTGATAAAAACTTGCAGTCTACCTTAAACTCTTTCAAAATGTATAATTAATTATATTCTTGGTAAATGTTTTCTTTTAAATAATACATAAATTATTTAGGAGTGTTACTAATAGTTGCATGTATTTGTATTTTAAAAATAGTTCCCTATAAAACTTGCAGTTTAAATAGAAAAAAAATGTTTAATTGTACAAATTATACTTCAATCTTGTACAAGAGGCACTAAATTTGTGTATAATAATAGTTGCGAGTTCTAAAATACAATTAAATTGTACAAAAAAACTTTGTTTCATATAATATAATTTAATTTAATTTTTAATGAATAAAAAGAGGACGCCCAGAGAACAAATATATACATAATTGGTATTTTTATTTTGTACTAATCCATCTTTGCACCATGAGCCTTAGAAAATTTGGTTATTTATCTTTTGGGAGCCAGAAAACCTCGAAATTTTGGAACTTTTTTCAAATATTTCGACTGAAAAATGTTTTAATCAGTTTTACACGTCAGTAAGACGGTTATTCCAAAAAAAAAAAACAAAAAAAAAAGAAAAAAAAAGTCAAATAACCAAAGTTGAAGACCATCAAATTCTTCGTTCAGAAAACGCCTTTTATTAAATTTACTTATCCTAAAGGCCCATTTACACTTTGATTAGAGCAAGTCTTTAGTGAAAATTAGCTTACAAATTACTAAACACTTACTATAAACACATGGTGTCCAAATAGATTTAGTGTTTTTACTAAAGACTCGCACTTGCACTAATCAAAGTGTAAATGGGCCTTTAAGCATTGGTACATGCAAATAAAAAGCTCCATAATAAAAAAACTCCATAATAAATATTCGATTTCCTAGACTGAAATGATTGATAATAACAAATTTTGAGGTCTAACGTCATTAAACTACAAAATAGCCACGAAAATAGTGAAAAATCAAGCTGCGACTACTTTTAGTTTTTTGCGTGTACCTATGTTTAGGAATAAGTAAATATAGAAAAATATAAGTGTTCTGAACGCAGAATTTGATGCTCTACAACTTTACTTATTTGACATTTTTCTTTTGGAATAAACGTTTATAAGTCACTGACTTGAGAAACTGAGCTTAACACTTCTCAGTCAAAATAGTTCTAAGTTGATTCTTACCAAACCACTGTACTAAATTTACTGTTTTAGGAGGTTATTCGACGCAGAATTTAATGTTCTTTAATTTTGATAAGAACGCAATTTTTTTTATAAAATCCGAAAAAACTGAAAAAAAGCGGCACTTTATTAGATTGTTACTGCCCTTAGAAAAAAATAGAGGGGAGTAACAATCTATAGAAGGTGTACGGAATGTTCTTCTTTAAACAGTTACTTCCCTTATAAAAACAGAAGTGTGATATTCCTTTGTCCGTAAGTACATTAGACTAAACATCCCTTTGTCTTAATAGTTATTTAGTCGTTCATTTATATTCTTAAAAAAACATAAGGGAGTAACAATCTAAAGAAGTACCAAAAAAACACTCTAAATTTCGCGGTTTTTGGCTCCCAAAAGTTTAGGTCACTTCATGAATCGTCGCTAACTTATATTACTCTTATTTGGGGTGCCTTAAGTGGGCTAAAACCATTTCCAGCTTTATCTGAAATAACGATACCAAAAGTCAAATTTTACTAGGCTATTAAAAATCTTTGTTCTTCTTGGATCGAAAATTGACTGCGCTACTAAATTAAATTGCCTACTGACCCTTTGTGTGTGCCAAAAGCATATACTACAAAAGCATATACATTATATATATAAAACAACTTTATTGGTAATAGCGCATAATTATAATAATTTTTCGGGTATTAGAAGGAACTAAAATTATAATTATTTAATATTTCTGCGAATGCTGATATTAATTGAGTATTTTTATTAAGGATTTGACTAAATGAGATACCCCAGACGATTAAATTAAATTTGTCCCATTACATAAGCTTAATCACAACTAGTTACTTATTATTCCTACAACATCTAGTAAGTTAAAAATTTTGAGTAAACTACAAGTAGACATGTTATTATTTTTATTTAATGAATGTTAACTGCTATGAATGAACTAACTGCAAATGTTTACCCAATAAAATCTGAGATGGCCTCAAATTTAAAAAGAATCGAAGGTTTTACTGCAAAAAAATTAAAAAAAGTAATTTGAAATTTAGCAAAGAGCGTTTCATTTATAAAAAGCAATGTGAATGCACGCATTGAATTTTTTTAGCAGTTTGAGTGCTATTAATTATATTTTAAATAATTTAGATTAATTTCTAAGCTAAAATAAATAAGCTTTTAATTAAAATATGTATAAGCATATTTTAGCATCAGTGCCAGGTTATAAAGACAAAACTATTTTAAATTAGTCTACACTATTAGTACTTTAGCAGAAGACGGTATATAAATTATTCTTTTTTAGGTAATAATATTATTATTAATGTAATTATAATTATTTAAACGAAGATATTGATATTTTTATTATTACTACCATTTATTACAATTTGACATTGGTATTTTAGTATTGATTTCATTTATTAAGTTTATTAATACTAGAACACTTTTAGTATTATTATTATTATTATTATTATTATTATTATTATTATTATTATTATTATTATTAATATTATTATTAATATTATTATTAATATTATTATTATATAATTTAACAATATAGTATTAGTAGCAAATTAATAGAAATAATTTAGTTTTGAATTAAATATTAATGGTAACTCAATAATATTTTTTAGTAGTGAAATTAGTACATAACCAATTATTAGTAAATGTTTAATTTATTGCTAAATAAATAATTAATGAGATGAAAAATGACGAGATAAGCATTATGGAGTTAATGATCATGCAAATAATAAAAAATTAGTTATTTTGGAAATATTCATTCATGTTATTTTATAATTAAATCATTGATGATTCCTTAAAAAAAGTTCCGGTTTTTATTAAACATAGTAATAGTATTTATACGGAGTTTGTTTTTTATTGCGGGTTTTCACAAAATATTTTAGAATCATAACATCTCGGTAAAAATAACTAATTTTTTAATTCAGCCATTCTCGGTCTTTAATATAACAAACAAAAGTATCATTCATTTATGCTTGAATTAATATAAGAATGCAATTTATCATTTATTCATGCTCAATATTTAATATAAGAATGCAAGTGTCATTCATTCATTATTTTTAGGATAAGAAAAGCATTATATAAGCATAATTAAGTAATATCATAAGCAGGTCTTGTATAATGCTTTTTTTAGTATATTTATGCAAGCAAATAAAATTAAAATAAATGCAATTAAAATAAATGTATTAATATAATTAACGCATGCAAGTCTTTGGGTCAAAGATAAAAAGCACCTAGCGTCTTTAATATGTAATAGGTGCTCCTTCTGCCGCTCCTAGTGCATGAGTGAGGCGCTGGGGCGCCTATCAGGACAATCAGGCGACTCCCAAAATTACGATATTCTGGATGGAAACTTCGTTCCTTACGCTTTTCATTTTATAAAATCATAGTGCTACGTATACGATGCTAACTACTTATACATGGCGGAGTTAGAAAAGAGACAAAATTAAAAGTAACGTAATAGTCCAGGAGATAGCGTGCAAAAAAGTGTCTGACTAACATCAACCTAGAATTTTGTATACAAGTCAATCTTTAAGGGCCTTTTACGAATATGTGGTCGGCTAAGTTCGTCCGCGGGACATAGCTTGGCAATAGGCGTTTGAAAAAAACAAACCGGTGGAGAGCGGCCATGTCTCACCAATTATGGTGGACAATGTGATTTTCATGATCCTGAGTACAGAATTAGTTAGTAGACCAAAAATCAAGTCGATGTTATTTTCCCACTTGGTAGGCTAGTTATTCAAATATTACTAAAAATCAACGTTGTCACCTGTCAAGGGACAAACTAACATCAACTTGATTTTCGGTCTACTAACTAATTCTGTACTCAGGATCATGAAAATCACATTGTCCACCATAATTGGTGAGACATGGCCGCTCTCCACCGTATTGTTTTTTTCAAACGCCTATTGCTGAGCTATGTCCCGCAGACGAACTTAGCCGACCACATATTCTTAAAAGGCGCTAAAAGATTGACTTGTATACAAAATTCTAGCTTGATGTTAGTCAGACACTTTTTTGCACGCTATCTCCTGGACTATAACCATTTGTATTTAGCGGAGTTAAGGCAAAATAAAAAGATACGATTTTTTTTTACCATTGAAGCGAGCGTCTTGCAATAAATATGTATTGAATATTGAGAAAAAAGTTAATCATGATGAGTTGATAGTTTAAGAAGATGATTGTAGTATAGATAGTGAGGGAACAGAACTGTTCCCTAATCCTCGCTCCCCGGCCAGACACCATTTAAAATATTATGAAATATATCACTTCACTACACAAAAACTTCAGCTTGTATCAGGTTGAAATTTTACATGCCTGTTTGAATGGCACTTTAGACGCGGTGTAAGAGGTTTTATCAAAATCGTTACTTTATAACATAAGATACCGGTAAAAACGTTGTTTTCTCCATTTTATACGTTTAGGTCCGCTTTAATAAATTTAGCGATCTTTAACACTTCATAGCGGTGTCGATGTTGGTTTTAATAAAAAAAAAAAAAAAAATTTACAAAAGTTGTTTGTCTCATTGAATAGATGAAGTTAAATTTTTCCCGTCCTAATATTCCAATTTTACATTTGAAGCTTACGTTTACGCGAGCGTTACTTGTCAATGAACATGGCATTCGTAAAATAAACATAAACCAAATTTCAACTAAATTGGTAAACTTTTACTCAAGTTATCGTCATCGGTCGATTTCGTGGCTCAATTTTTTACAGTGCCCTAAATACTTAAGCTTAAACCGGAGGAATTGTTTAGTAAATATATACACTTGCTGTAACTTGGCCTAGGCTCAGATATCAGATATCGTATATCAATTATTAATGTTAATGCTCGATTGCTCATTTTTTTGACTAGAGTTAAATAATTAAAATTGTTAGTTATAAAGCTATTGTAATAATAATGCTTAAAATATAATCCTCATGCAAATGCATTGTCATACATACGAATGTGCTGGGTATGCTTCATGTGCTTTATATACATGTATTGTAGTTACATATTATATCACTGAAATTATGGTTCGTACCGACTCCAGGATAGGGAAGACTAGCTGTGTATACTGCTCCGTTTTGAATAGGAGATGCTGCATCCCCGTTCGGTACGTTCGCTACATTCGCAGGGAGAGACAGGTGAATCGCTTCTAAACATATTCGAAAACCTTCATTAATTACAGTTAAATTTTATATTTCTTAAAAAGTTTTAATGATATAACTTTTTAAAAGAATATACTTAAACAATCAACATGATAATAACTATTTATTAAAGTAATGAAGCAAACGCAAGCAAAATGAAGCTCTTAGAGGGTAATATACAATGTTTCTTCACAATATGCGTTATAACTGGAAAATTTAAGATTTTTCTGGTCCCTAAAACTGATGGAACATTTCTCCATTATCAAACGACGATCCTTCAAGATGAACTATACGATTGTGCGCAATTGTATTACCCTCTAATGCTTATCTGCGCTTGCGCATTATTTCATAATCGTTCATAAGAATCTGATCAACTGGCTTTAAACATCATGCCAAGGCTACTCATTTTCAGGATTAAATGTAAGAATTTAGGGAACACAAATAGGACTTTGCGTCCACTAACTTAAATTTACATAACTCTATAAAAGAATATAGACGAGACTTTCCTGAGTAGTTTTTATCGTTCATTAACCAAAAAAAAAATAATCTCCAGAAGGAGAAAAAGTTATGGTTTTGGATTAGTTTAGAGGGACTAAAGTAAGTCTTTTCTTCCCTGAACTCAAAAGTAGGGAGAAAAAGTAAAAGTAGGGAGAAAAAGTAAAACCAGGGAGGAAAAGAAGGATTGCAAACTTAATTACTTTAAAAATAGTAGAGAATGAACGGCTAATGTAATGAAGTTGTTGAAATTGTTGATGTCAAGTTGACAGTTCATTTTTGACAGAAAGTCAAGTTTGTTTTTGAAGTAATGTATTCTAAAAATTTGTTAAATTGAATGTTTTAATCTAAATTATCTAAATATTACAAAGTGTTCTTTATAGAAAGTTTATCGGTGTTTGCTATTTAACTTATAGCTTCCTAAAGGTACATTTGAAAGTGCGCGTTTAATAGGTTATGGGCCCAGCACACTTTCACTGCGCCACTCTGCTTTCTTACCAAACATATGTCTTCTTTGTTTAGGAACATGTGGATAGCATGTTGATCCTATTATTCTAAAATGCTTAATTCTTGGTTTCTCATTAAACCACAGTTCATAAGGAGTTATATTTTTAACGCTTGATGGTCCTGTCCTGTTCAATATATAACAAGCCGTATTCACTAGTTCAGCCCACAATGACTGAGGTAAACTTCCATGTGCATGAAACATAGTTCTGCCCATTTCCACAATTGTACGATTTTCTCGTTCACAACTTCCATTCTGTTCTTTTTAAAGACGATCAGCCGCTTCAGATATATATTTTTTATTAAAGAGAAAAGAAAGTTTATCTTGCACTGTATGTACACGATGGGTTAGTCGCAGCAATAGATGAAAACGTTTTAAAGGAATTTATTTGACGAATTTAAAATTACAGAGAAGCCAGCATAATTTTTCTTAGGTATGGAAATTGAAAAATTGGATGAATCAATTAAATTAAGCCAAACCCAATACATCAAGTAACTTTTGGAAAAGTTTGGTATGAGCAACTGTCGTGCTGTCTCAACTCCGATAATTTCAAGTTCTGAGATAAAGAGTGCAGAAGAAAAATTTGATAATAGTTTTCCTTATCAACAAATAGTAGGAGCGCTAATGTATTTAGTGACTGGCACTAAGCCGGATATCGCCTATGCTGTTAGCGTTGTATCAAGGAATCTCGAAAATCCATCAGCAGAAAATAAAATTCAAGTTAAACGAATTTTGAGGTATCTGAAGGGCACAGTTGATTATAAAATAACTTATAGGAAAGGATACAAGAGAGATTGTCTAGAAAGTTATAGTGATGCTGATCATGGTGGTGATTTGGAAACAGGCAGATCAACGTCAGGCGTTATATGCATGTATTCTGGAGGTCCAGTTATGTGGCTGAGTCAAAGGCAACCGTCTGTAGCCGTGTCCACCACCGAAGCAGAAATAATTGCAGCAAGTGAAGGAGCTAGAGAATTGGTTTATCTTAAGAATGTATTGAATGAACTAGGACATCTAAAAGATAAAGTTCAAATTCTTCAAGTAGACAATGAAAGCCGCTATTAAGTTAGCGCAAAATCCTGAGTACCACAAGAGAACAAAACATATTCGCCTTCGTCATTTTTATGTGAGAGAACTTGTGACTGATGGCATCATAGGTATTGCAAAAGTTGCAACTCAAGAGCAGCTTGCTGATCTATTGACAAAACCAAGGGTCAAGGATCTGTGTAGTAAAATTGGACTACTATGAACTGAACTTCACAACTAGGGGGAGTGTTGATGTCAAGTTGTTGACAGTTCATTTTTGACAGAATGTCAAGTTTTTTTTTTTTGTTTGTTTCAACTTTTTCGCTCAGGGAATAATGGCGTACTAGGTGCATATATAACTATTTTTTTAAAAAAAAATCTTTATAGTAACTTCATATTACAATCGTATTGATGTTGAGAAAATAAATGTTGAATTTTTTAATTTCTCTTTTTCAATTGGTGTAAAAAAGTTGTTGGCTTGTCTCAAGTTTAAACTTTTCCCCTAAAGTTAACTTAGAATTAAAGTCCATTTTACTGAGAAAAGTTCAAGTTTTTTTTTTAAAAAAAACTATGACCAATAAGATTCTTTAGCTTTCTGCAAAAATAATTCAGGTTTCTGCAAGGCCTTCAAGAAAAAAACCAAACAAGTCTGTTATTCCTCTCATTTTAAAAAAGAACTAAGCACAGGACTTAATACTTTCTACGACTTTAAAAACGAAAAAAGTTTTTCTATTGTCCACTTCTACTTAGTGACGTCATCCTTAAGTTCCTCTTCCATTTTTTCCCAGATGAGAAAAGCATGCTTCTCTTGGAGAACACTTTGTAGACAAGGCCAAAACTAATTTCAAGCTCAGAACTTGAACAGAAGTCCCTTGCATTTCCTTCTCTGAGTTCTTTTCTCATTTTTTTTCTAAAAGAAACCTATTCGATTTCTTTCTTCAAAACTCAAAAAGGAGGGGAAAAGATAAAAGCCAGGCACCTCACAAAGGAAATAGAAAGCTCCAACTTTTTTCTCTCTATATATATATATATATATATATATATATATATATATATATATATATATATATATATATATATATATATATATATATATATATATATATATATATATATATTATTTCCAATTTAAAAAAAAATCTTACATTATTTTCTTTAGTTTAGTTTATTTCTTTTATTCTAGATACTTTTTTTTTTTTATAGAAGAATCTACGAATAGTTTACAACTGCGCCTCAAACGGTGAAAGATAGTATTACTTTTCTTGAAGTCATAATGCTAAGGTTATTGTTAGATTGATTGTTATATTTTATTTTTCCTTTACTGTATTAGTACATAAAATAGTATTATTAAGAATTATTTTTGACTTGCAACTTCGAATCAGGCAAATCTTTTATTATTTGTAAATGAAGCCTTTTTCTCTTCACTTTATAAATTGGTTATCTGTAGGTATACGACTGCTTCTAAGGCTGAAGTAATTATATCCATAAAGCTCAAAAACTCAACATTTTAACATTTGGCCCACGAAAAAGAATTAATCTAGAAAGAAGCAAACTTAGTAGTAGTACTCCTAAGCTTATTTGAGAGATTAAGTGCTACTATTTTTTAGAATATACTATTAGTTTTCTTAATCACAAATGTGATCGCGAAGCTAAAATAGTTAATGACGGGGATCAGGACAGATTAAGTAAGAGGAACTGCGTGGGAGTAGGAGAATTAAGCCAGGGGCTTAGGATGAGACGCCAGAAACGTTGAAACGAGAGATTATGGGAAAATCCTTTATTTCAGGGAAATAAAACATGCCAATAATTGTGGAGTGCTAGGTTGGAGACAAATATTATGTGATGTAGAGGAGTATTATAGATTGGAGTGTTTAAGCTTTTGAGAATTGTAATGATTTGGTGTTCCCCATAACTTAATTCCATACATCAAGGTTGGTTTAGTGATAAAATTATGTAGTCTCTCTCCTGTTTGTCGTTTTTGTTTCTTATGTGCTGCCTGTTAGTCCCCTATCAAGATGTAATACCAGATTTTTGGGGGGATTGCTTCGACGGGATAGGAATTTAGAAAGCATGTACCATGATGCAACAATAGAGCTAATGCTGTAGAGTTGATCTTGAAAATGGTCATAGGTCGAAAAAATACCTTTATGATTGGCGAACATAAATTAAAATTGTGGATGTATAGACGGTGAAAAGAAGGAAACCCAAAATGCTGCCCTGAGGAACACCTAAAGGTCAGGTATGAACACCTAAAGCCTAGTCCACACTAGTAGACATGTTGCGAGACATGTCTATAGACGGTCATGTACGCAACGTGTCTATAGACATCTGCTGAGACCGTCTATGGTCTAGGTCTAGCGTCCACACTTGTGGACACGTTGCGCAACATGCCTAACGTTGCACCGTGTCTACCATATAGAATGGAAAACCATAGACATGCGATTTTTGGTCGAGCAACGAGACCGTAGACGCCGTTTGTCTAGCCGATGTCTATAGACATATCGCTAGACATGTCTCTGAGACCAAAATCGTGCAACATGTCTACTAGTGTGGACAAGGCTTAAGGAACAGTTTAAGGAACAGTTAAGGAAGGTTACTATAGAGATCGTAGTAGCTCTCACGGAACAAACCCAACCTTAGGCTGGAGCCTCGTCCACTCAGGGCGGTTATACATTAAAAAATATAAAATCAGTTAGCAATGCTATGGTGCCAATAAGGAACATAATTATTATGTACTATGGAAGAAAACACTTGAAAGCAATTGCCCTATGTAGGAACAAGCGATTTAATCTCTACGGCCACGGTGGCACCCTGGATTTCAACACGATAGAATATCACTACAGTGGTACACTAAGAGATTAAGGGGTGTCACACTTCCCTGTATATAATTAGCAATAGTCAGTGCTAAAAAAAAACCTGTACTATTGGCGAAAAGTTTATTTTAAGTATAAAAAATCATTAATGGGTGAGCTAGAATCATGCTATAGTGGACAGCTAGTAATAGCAATAATATACATATATTTACATATTTATAACGGTAGGTTTAATAAAGCTTTAATTGAGTTAAAATAAATATTTAAATAGTAATTCATAATATAACGGAATGTTAATTAAGACCATAAAGTTTGGAAAAATGTATTGAGATATAGTATTTAAATTAAATTCAATTTCACCCAACAATAATTAATAACATATTAAAACATTATATGATTACCTATAGATGATAACAGTAATTATAATGATAAATTATTTAGAATTATAAATATAAGAACCATAAATAGTATATATGCCCTGAGAAATAAAAGTAGTATTTTTTATGAGTACCGAATTTTGTTGATACCTTATTTCACCTAAATATCAAAGAGTAGAAAACAAATATAAAATTACATTATTTCTCATTTCTCATGCGTATACACAAGTATAATACGTTTCATATTTTAAAACAGGAATAAAAAATATAGGGTTGCATAAATGACCCGGGAAATCTTTGACTTAAAAGTTAACAATACTTAATAATACTAGTTAATAATAGTTAATAATACTTGAAGAAAATAAAATAATTATTAAGTAAAAACTCCTTAAAAACACAATAAAATATATTGCTGCATAGATATAAATTATTGAAGCTTAGTATAGTTAAGGTCTGAGACATTATCTTAAACCTTACACTAATTTAATTCTTTAGTAGTTGGGTCTATAAGGGAATTAAAAGCCTCACTTTTGCGATATTTTGATAATTTACACATTTAGATATTTGAATCCTCATTAACCAACTATCGCAAAAGTGAGGCTTTCAATTTCCTTAATAAGACTTGAGATTGAATATCCTTCAATAAGTATATACAAGATAAGTATATACGCTATATGTGTACAATAATATCCTCCCATAAGACTTGAATTTCCTTAATAAGATTTGAATCCTCATTAATCTAATATTGCAAAAGTGAGGCTTATAATTTCCTTAATAAGACCCCCAATCAAACTACTCAAGAATTGAAAACTACAAGGAGCATTCTACTAATTTATCAAAATAAGTTTATTTTTTATTGGAGATTTTGAATATTTTTGTTAAATATGTACATATTTTTCGTTTTTTGTCTAAATTTAGAGTCGAATAAGCACCTATTCTTAAATTTTTACCCATCCAAGAGCAAGTCCAATACATATACACCTTTTAGTATTTTTTTTAAATCAATAAAGTTTATACTTTCATTAACTAGTTGATTTATTTATTTGTTTTACACATAATATTTCTTTTGTTTTATGGACTTCATTCACTAACCTTTAGTTGGTGGATAAGGTACTTCCTTATAGGCTGCAATTTCCAATACTTCCCGGTAGTGGGCTAATGCAAAAAACAGGATAACCTTTTTTTAAAAAAAATATTTTCGTTTTCCATCAGTAACTTTTTATATTTTATAACTACTTTCAAACAATATTTGTAATATATTTATTATTTATACAATTATATTATACGCTAATAATAATTGATAAACAACCCCGAAGTCAAGCGGTAATTATTCAGTATTTTTTTTTTTCTTTTAAAAATATGGCTCTGGCTTGGGCTTAAGATTTTACTTTAATTTGTAAGTAACAAGGTAAAAACATACGTTAAACAATTTATGCTCTATATTTATCAGAGCTTAAGGTGTAGAATAAAGGGGAAAATTAAGAGGTGGAAATTAAGAGATGAATGTATCAATGTTGTGTAGAAAAAATACTTTTGTATCTAAGATAAAATAAGATAAATGGATCTAGGATAAGATTAATAGTGGGGACTAATTGATGTTTCTAAGAAAAAAATATATATAGTTAAAATAAAATAATTTAGAGATATATAAAGATTAGAAGAAATTATAAGATAACCATACTAACGTGTTGGCGGTGGTGCTGGATATGTATGGTGGTGAATGCCGTTTGTGTAAATGGCGTTCTGGGGTTCAGGTAGCGCTTGAGCTGGGGGCGATTGCGCGATGGCGAAATTATGAGGAATTGGCGATAGGGTCGGACTCATTGCGCCATTAGCCACACCTAGCGGAACAGACACACCGACATACAGACATACAAGATATTTACAGGCTCCGCGATAGGCCACCTGGCCGCCATTGCAAGAAACTTTGCGCAGCCACATGGCCTCACCTTCATTAACACAAGTCAACAATATAATTTTGGAAAAACAAAACTACTTAAAAATATCAAAAGAAACAAAAAATTTGATAAAAAGGAGAAACCAAAACAAGGGAAAGTAACTAACACTACTCTTTAAAACAATTAAATCATGGGATTAAAACTAAAAAGCATTCAAACATCGTGCAAAATAGTTTACCTATGTGACTATTTAAGTTCAAGTCAAATATATATTTACGTAAAGAAATATCTATTTGGCGTTTTAATGACCAAATCACTCAAATCTATATTTAATAGATTAGAGTGATTTGGTCATTAAAATACCAAATAGATATTTCTTTACGTAAATATATATTTGACATGAATATTGCCTTTTTTTTATTACAGTTACTTTTCGTGTACCCTCCTAGCAGGAAGGAGTACCAATTTTAATATTTGATTCAAATTTGAGAGTAAAAGTAATGTATTAAGGTGTCAATTAATCCTACAGCGTCGTCGACAGAGAAAAAGAGATTTAAAAAAAAATATCTATTGCTACACATCATTCAATACTGTACTTGAATCTTGCCCACATATTGTCAAGGACTTCGTGCTTTTCAACTGAATGGTCAAAACCACCGTACCTATTCTCTCCCGTTTCAGGAAATAAAATATGTCTTTTATGTTCCGTAACGCGACGGTTTTGTAAAAGAGACTGTTGTAATGCTTTCGGTTTTGCACGAGATTTTACACCTGTTTTTGTTGAAAAACGTAAATGTGAGGGGAGGGGTAGGGAGGAGTAAAATGGTGAAAACTAAAATGAATATTGAATCAACCAGGGGCTTGGGTTTGTATGTGTTACTTTCGGTGTTTTCGTGAAAAACAATTCGAAAACCTTTCGGACTAAAATTGCTATTTCGTTTGGCGATATCCCCCCCCCCACTCCTTTTTACAAAAGGGATCTCACTCTTCCACATACTGCTCCCCTCTCTCACCTGGCTGGCACAGAGTAATTTAATTAAAGCAAACTCCTACACCTCTAAACTCAGCAACCCCCTCTTCGTTCCCACTCCCTTTTCCTACAAATGCAATCACGCACGTGGTCCGGTGTAAAACTGACCAAAATACTAGCGACTAAAATACGAAAAATCAAAATGAGTTCGAGAGGAAGTGTTACACCATCGAAAATAATGGGGGGAGGGAGGAGGCTTCCACTGAATGTAACATTGTAAAATAATACAAATATTGACAATTTGTGTAACATCAAAACAAAGTATTCAAAGAAACCCCAATAGCGAGTAGAAACAATAAGCATTTTCCCACCGATTTAACACAATATTAGTTATACTCGTAATTGTTTTCTTTTTTGTATACTTATATCAAGTGTAATTACTGAGAAAAACCAAAAATTTAATCGTCTAAATTTCGAAAAGTACTTTATTTATTTTTTTAAATTCATTTCAGTTAAGAATGAATATTAATAATTTGTTAATCTAAAAATTTGGAAATTTTACTTATTATTAATATTAGTCCAGTTAAGAAAATAACTATTTTAACTGCAAATATCTCGAAAATCTTTTGTAGCCAATTTTTTTGAGCAATAGTTTTAAATATGACTTATTTTGTAAACATACTTTTCAGTGATATTTGCGAAAAAACCGAAAGTAACACATTTAAGTATCAAATTTTTCTTCGTTAACTGGACTAAATATGAATAATTAATATAATTAATAAAAGGTACTTTTTACTTTAGCACCCCCCCCCCCCCATATCCCTTTGTCCATATAGTTATTTAGACAAAGGAACAGTAACAGTTCTTCACTTTTGAACGGTTTGAGATAAATTAATGAAACTTGGGGGACCAGTACCATGTAGCGGCTCACACTCTTGTGTGTGTAAATAGTAAAAAATAACACTTATAACGTTATAAAATCTAAATCTAAACGGTTTGAAAAAAAGTAATGGAACTTGGGGGATCTGTACCATGTAAAGGGAAGTTTGTTTTCATGCAATCGCGTACTAGGGGCAACCACCCACTTTGCCCCCAGGCCACCCAACTTCAAAATTGCAAATTGGAGTGTATTTTTGATAGCATACTTGAATTCTACGGTGAAAAATAATAACATTTTACTTGAAACTTTTTTTCTATCTTTAATATTTTGACCCCTATAGAGGAGCAAAGATAGCAAAATAACCCTTCCGAAAATACGTTGTAAAATCTAAACGGTTAGAAAAAAAAAATGAAACTCAGGGGATCCGTATCATGTAAAGGGAAGTTTGTTTTCATGCAATCCCGCAGTAGGGGCAACCAGCCATTTTGCCTTCAGGCCACCTATCTTCAAAATTTCAAACTGGAGTGTATATTTTTTATAGCAGATTTGGATTCTACTGCGAAAAATAGAAATATTTTACTTTAACTTTTTTTTTTTATCTCTAATGTTTTGCCCCTTATAGGGGGGTAAAGGTATAAAAATGGTATATTTAAGCGCCTGGGGGCAAAATGGTGGTTGCCCCTAGTACGCGAGTGGATGAATACACACTTCCCTTTACATGGTATAGATCACCCAGGTTCCATTACTTTATTTCAAACCGTTTAGATTTTATAACGATATGTGTTATTTTTTTACTATTTTCGAAGGGTTATTTTGCTATTTTTGCCCCCCTATAGGAGGAAAAATATTGGAGATAGAAAAAAAAGTTTCAAGTAAAATATTATTATTTTTCACCGTAGAATTCGAATATGCTATCAAACATATACTCAAATTTGAAATTTTGAAGTTGGGGGGCCTAGGGGCAAAGTGGTAGTTGCTCCTAGTACGCGATTCCATGAAAACTAAGTTCCTTTTATATCGTACGGACCCCTCCCCCTCCCCCCAAGTTTCATTAATTTATCTCAAACCGTTCAAAAGTTAGGAGGGGGGGGGGGGGGCTTTTGGACGACCCTGTATATTTCTTAGTCTAAAATACTATTAAGGCAAAGGGATATTTAGTCCAATGTACCTTGGGACAAAGGAATATCACTCTTGTGTGTATATTGTACAATGTACTATGCTTTACCCAGTTTTTTGATCGAATATTGGATTATCTATAAAAATTAAATTTAGGAAAAAACTAATGAAGAATACTTTATTTAACAATAAATAAAATCTTTAAAAAAGCATATTAATTAATAAATAGGACATATTTAATTTTAAAAGGATGAATTAAAAGTAAGAAAACAGATATACACAGCATTTTGTAAACCTTAACTAAAAAACAATCGATCTGTATTGTTAAAACTGTTATAGCAGTTATTTGAAACCATTAAAGAACAAATAACAAAACATCAACAGTGATTATTAAATGATTCTCCCTCCTTGGTTCCCGTTTAGAAACATTGTATTTATGTTATTAAAAATCCCGATAAAAGCCGCTCCCTTTTATCTGTTATAGCCCCCCCCCCTTTCTCTTATATTAAAAGCTTCAAATGGCAAAATGGCATCTAAAGTAATAAAAATAATATCTTGGTGAAGTTTATTTTATTATTTAAGGGGGGGGGGGGCAAAAAAAAACTGAAACCTATTAAGAGTTAAAAGTTTATGCATTAGATAAAATTGGCCTACTTTTTTTGGATCGATCTGTCTTTATTGATATAGTTGAATGAACTTACGACAATTAAGCTTAACTATAAATAATTAATTACTTGAAATGAAACTAGCCATACATGCCAGTAAGTCAATAAAGTAAACAAATAAAAATGTAAAAAGTAAACAAGTAAAATAATTCTGACAATTACTGGAGCACAAACCTTGAATACTTACAAAAATGTTAATTTATTCATCATGCTCAATTTAGCAAAATTTAATGACCGCAGATGTTAAAATTATAGGACCATCTGTGGGCTACGTATGACCATCCCAAAACTATACGTAAATGGAACCAATTAAGGGTTAATTATGACCTAACATACAAATTTTATTAAAATCAGACGAGAAGTTATCAAGTTATGGCGATTCACAAACCTGGTGTCTGAAATGTATTTTTGACAAGGAATTTTTGAATTTGGGGGCATAATATTTCGTTCTCCAGAATGAACACAATACCTTCGGTAAACTCTGAAGCAAAATTATATTCGTCAATTTATACAGTTTCAAAATAAATGGTAGATAACCTCAAAGAGGGCAAAGAAGTCCCTATAATGTACTGCCGTGCCCATCTTCGTTTTCGCGCTATGCTAATTTTGATAATTTTTCCCTCAAAATCTGCCTAATTTATATAGTTAATAATTTATATTTATAATATTGGTGTTACTAAAACAAGTTGCTCGAGAATTCAGCAGAAGATAAAAATTTATATGCGATCTACATAGAGTGAATCAAATTCCATTTAGCTTGGATGAGTAGTTATAGATGAGATATACATGGCATGCAAAAAATTTGGAGGACAGACTGACAGATACGAAAACCAAAAATTTTCTATGGTGTCTAAAATGTATTTCTGACCAATAATGTTTTAATTCAGCGTCGAAAACAAATTTATCTCCAGTAGGGAGAAAAATATATGATTTTAGATAGAAATATTTTCTTCCCTGGACTCAAAAGTAGGGAGAAAAAGTAAAAGTAGGGCGAAAAAGTAAAGTAAGGAGAAAAAGAAGGATTGCCAACTTAATTATTTTATATAGTAGAGAATGAATGGCTAATGTAATGAAATTGTTGAAATCAGAATGGCGACATTGCTTTTTTCACCTTATTTTTCATTGTTTATAACCTTCATCTAAATAACCTTCTATTTGAGTTTAATTCCAACTCTTATGTTTTTAATATTGAATCCCTTATATCTGCTAACAATTATTGTTATTTATTAAAATAATAAATAAAACTGTGCGATGGATGAAAATGTGTATTTTTTCCCCTACTGGAGATAAAATATTGTATGTACCTCCGGAGTAAAGTGCTATAATTATATCCCTCGGCTTCTTCTCGGATTTAGGGACCGTGGTGCCTTCGGCTTCGCCTCAAGAACCAACTTTTTCGCTCAGGGAATAATGGCTTACTTTACTCCCTAGGTGCATAAATAACTTTTTTTTTTCTTTTTTTTTTTTTTTTTTTTTTTTTTCAATTTTCCCGTTACATTCGGTAAACTCAAAAACAATGTCCTCATTTAAATGCATTTTTTTTTTTTTTTTTATAAAATAAGTTGTCCCTACCAAGACTTCTTAGAAATTCTAATATTAACGACTAAATAAAAATAAAATGCAAGGAATTTCAAAGATGAAATAAATAAATAAAATAAAATACTAAACAAAAATAAATTAAGAGATTTCAAAAATAAAAGCAATAACAACCCAGAAGAAAAAAATTAATTTTAAAGATCAAATTTAAAATATCTTTGTGGAGGAATTTATAAGAAATAAGGTTCAACAAGAAAATAAATTTATTTTAATCTAAATATAAAATTTTAAAAAAAAAACAACAACTAATAAATGAAAATAAAATAAAAAAATAAATATATGGAATATAATGATGAAATAAAAGTAATTATATATTAATTTATTTTGAAGATATTATGCTTAGTCTACAACTAAAACTACATCTGTTTTCAAACAAAAAAAACAACCGCAAACATTTAATATACTGTTAAATTAAAATAATGGGAAGAAAAGGGAAAATACTCATTAAAAAAATAGAAATAATTAACATTCCGGTAATTGTAATGTAAATAATTATTTACTTTTATTTGAGTCGTAAGCTTCGATTTCCATCAGATAACCTGAATAAAGTAAAGAATTATATTATATAAATATAAATTTATTTAAATCAAATAATTAAAAATATGGGTACTTTTTTACTTTAGCACACCCCTATATTCCTTTGTGTTAATAGTTATTTAGACAAATGAACATTAAGAGTAGCATATATTCCTTAGTCTAAATTACTATTAAGACGAAGGGATATTTATTCCAATGTACCTTGGGAGAAAGGAATATCACACTTGTGTATATAATTGTGATCATATCCCTTAGTCTAATCAATTATTAAGACAAAGGAATATTAAATATAAAACTGCCCCAGGAGTCTCAATGTCTTGGGGAGACAAACACAAACTTTTGTGACTTTTGTAGGGCAGACTATTGTTTAGAACCAAGGGGGGTGCTTAAGTAAAAAAAGTGCCAAAATATGTTATATATTATATTAAATTGTTTAAAGTTCTATGTAATATTTTAACGATAAAATAATATGTAATACTAGCTGGATTCCCGTGCTTTGCTACGGAGTGTTATTTTCAATGAATTTTTTTAATGTTATAGGTTTTTAAACTATCGTTGAAAAGCATTTAAATTTCCTTAAGCAAGAATATCTTGATCCCACAGGGTTCTCCCCTCGGCTTATTCCTACACCCCCCTCCCATAAATCAATTACAATTTTAATTTGCGAAAATCCCTAATTACTATTTGATTCCGACTACAGGACGAGCATTTTTAAAAATCAATTTTTCCGGAATGGAAGAAGACTTATTTCTTGTGAAGTGTCCCTCCCGGTTTAAATTGGCACTATCCTTAATAAATATACGCTTACATCCTAGAGGAACCTTTTCCCTAAAAATTAAATTACGAATTTTAGAAGGTCCATGTAGACTCAATTCCCGTTATAAAATATTTTCCATAAAAGGAAACTTACTTCCGATTTCAAGATTCTAGTCCAATTGGTTCTGTAGATATCGTTGAATTCTACATATTAAATTCATAATATCTTGAATCATGATGGTGGTTCGCAAAATTATTTCTTAGCAAGAAGGTACAAGGATCCTCTATGCAAAATTTCAGATATCTAGTTATTGCTAGAGATACTGTGATGAATATGGATTTATACACCAAAGATCATGTAAGCTGTGGCAAGGTATTTGGTATTGATTTGAGAGAAAGATTGAGGCGATTGAAGTCATTATCTCCTGGTCAGAAGTCTCACCTATTTTATTTTTTATTGTGTTTCAAAGCAGTTTCAAGTTCTATATCTTCATTAATTTAATGTCAAATGATTCAGGATTTCATTTTAGGTTTTCTTAATTTAAACTATTATGGTTTCAGACATTTTTTTAGAAATTGATTTATACTAGGCATCGCGTGGCTCTATCATTGAAGCGAGCGTATTGCAATTAAATACCGACTATTGCAATTTGTTGATCTAGATGAATGTCATGGTTGAAGATAAGTTGAAGAGGGTAGTGGGGTAGAGTGGGGGTACTCGGTACAAAGCTTTACTTCCTAAACAAACCTTCAGATAACACGACTATACGAATCTTAACCACCCGTCATAGCTTTTAAACAATTATTATAAATGTATCACTTCATTACTCAAATACTACTGCTTGTATCAAGTTGAAATTTTACATACTTGTTTCAATTGTACTTTAGACGATGTGCATGAAGTTTTATTAAAATCGTTACGTTAGAACGTAAGATATCGGTAAAAAGGTTGTTTTCTCTATTTTAAACGTTTAGGTCCGCTATAATAGTTTTAGCGATCTTTATTAAATCATAGCAGTGTCGTTGTTGGTTTTACTAAGAAATGTTATTTGAAAAAAATGTTCGTCTCATCGAATAGGTAATGATAGAATTTTTTCCCGTCCTGAAATTCCACTTTTAAATTTGAAGCTCACGTTTACGCGAGCATTGCGCGCGAACTCTTAGACGGATCACGCTGTCCAACGAACTTAGCCTGAGTATTAGTAAAAGGAAGATGTAAACCAAATTTCAACTAAATCGGTCTACTTTTACTTAAGTTATCGTCGGACACGTAAACGTTACACACAGACAGACAGACAGACAGACAGACAGACAGACAAGATGCATATTTCGTTGAATGTAAGAAGCTCGCTTACGCTCGCTTCAATAATTAAATTGTTAATTGACATGATTTTAATAGACAAATGATAAAAGTTTTAACTAATGTTGTAGCTACAACATTAGTTTGTGAAAACATTTATTTTCTTCCAAAACAAAATTTCATTTTCAACTTGTTGTTAATAGGATATAAACTGGCTGCGTTTTCTCGTCGTCTATGTTATGTTGTTAGTGCTTGTTTAACCCTTACTTTACTAAGTTTGTCGAGATCATTCGCTTTGGGACCAAAGTTCTAAAGGATCTTTGGGATAAATCTTTGATTTTGTCTCCTCTGACAATTCTCAAGTAGTAAACTCTTAGTTTTCAAACGCTCTGACCAAGGAAGGTCACCAGTAATCATTAGTTAGATTACGCGTCCAATATCGCTCTTACTCTTCTCAGGATTGTGTAACGTCTCAACCCCAAAGTCCCTTGCATCTAAAGGTCTTCAGATTTAACGCAATTTCTCAGGGGGTTCAAGTGAGAGACGTGAGCTGAAGCCCGCAACAAACTTAACTTGCCCTTGAACCAAGTCGAACTTGGTGCTTTTAAGTTTTCGTCTGCACTCCCTTATAACTAGGTTATATTAAAAACAAGTTTAGACGGCTTGTCTTCCCTTTCAAGAAACCTTCAGCAACTTAAAGTTGCGTAAAGCACAACTCTATTAGAAACTAAAGTGATCACATTCTGGCCTATAAAAGGATAAATAACCTACTTCAATTAAATAGAAAGTAAGCTAAAAAAGGGTTGAATTTTCCTCATATTTCTTCCAGAAGTCATATCTAGACATTTTACTAATTCGATTAATTTTAGCAAGAATTTTAAAATGGTTTTTACTAAAGAATATCTTAGTATCCTTGCATTGTGTCCCGTCAAAAATATGAGATAGAGTGAAGTTAATAAGCTCAAACATCACGAAAGACTACACAAAGTAAGCATGAAGTTCCTCTGCCCCTTTTCTAAGCTTTTATATAAGCATTAAATATTTTTGGATGATGCGCAATTCTGTTTTGAGTGGATGATTCATAAAAATATAGTTACAACTTTGTTATTAGAACCTAATGAAACAACTCAGTGTTAAGAACAAACTGGTTGTTAGTTAAGAAAAAGTTGTAAAACTAAATAGGTTGCTTCATAAGTTATATTTTGAAGAAGAAATTTTGCTAGATACGAAGAAGTAGTAAATTTAAATTGGTAGTGCTTTTTTTGGAGAAATAGCTGCAAAATGTTAACACCTGATTAACAAGATAAAGATACAAAGTTCTTGTTAGATTGTATTTTGGATATAAAAGAAAGAAAATACTACTCTTGTTTATAGTCACTCGACATGGTTGTCCTGTAGGTTTTGACAACTACTTACCGCTGTCAATTTTTTTTAAAAAAACTACAGAATAAATATGCCCATGTTAGCAGGCTGTTATCATTTGAAATTGCTTATCCAGTGACTAAAAACTAAACTAAAAGCCGTTTGTATTTGGCTGACTTTGTAAAAAATGGAACATGCATAAAAGAGTATAAACAACTTCCTTCAACAAATTCCAATTAAATATTCATGGAGTATCTTGTACAAACATTAACTTTTAGAAAATTGGAGTGCAAAGAACAGCGATATATATTATATATTTTATTTATTATTATATTTTATCCAAAGTTGGAATGTCTTGTCAATAATGCAAGTTGTTTCGACCCTTATATATGAAGCTTTTTGCTAAGCTCTGACATTAGAAAAAAAACAGCCAAAGTCAATAGAAGCATACAAAAAATGCCTATAAAACAAGATCATGGTTAGGTTACAGATAACTACGTTGCATAATCAGCAAGCATAATCAAAAGGTTCTTTTTATGGCGGTTTGAAGTGGTTCGATAGAAAGTTAAGCATGATGACTGATATTTACCTGTAGCTGGTGCTATGGCGACGGCTTCGCCGTTGACAGGATGAGCAGCCAACGCGGCCATAGGACCTAAGTATGCCGTGCCGTTAGCAGCCATCAAAGCAGCTTGCTGTTGCATTTCCTGGAACACAAATAAAACAGTATTTCTATTAGTCTACTCGTCTTGTGGTTATAAAAAATATAACAAATAAAATAATCCGCTTAACAGCACGCGAAAGGCTTGGGCTTGCCAAAGGCTTATACAACTATCATATACTGCTCATCCGGTGGAATGACGTAACTCCATATAATGCAATGCCCTCTTTCTACCAATCTGCAAACTATTATTCTGACGTTGTTCCATTGGATGTATCAGGTTTTTCACACTTGTGGCGTATTGTATAAACCGTATAATTGGCATATACAATTGGATAGGCACCACTTCACTTAAGTGGTTCCTCATTTGTATTGCAATGCTGGAACAATATACTGACAACAAAACTTGAGCTTGTGGGAATTTAGGATATTTAAAAGACGGAATAACTTACGTGTTACAAGGATAATTACGCACAGAAATTACCCACAATCCGGCTGTACAGCTTATTGCAAGCAACTTTTTAGAAAAGAAAATTATGTGATATGATCTCCTTGTTTTTCAATAAACATAGTCCAACAGTCAACAAAGCTTTTATTTTCCCTTAGTTAACAATTATGAACAACAAAGTTAAATAAAACTTAACTTAAAATATTCTTTTGGGGCACTATTATAGGGGATATTATGAGTTCCGTTCTATTGTTTTATATCTTAATTGCTTTTTTAAGTAAACATCTTGTTAAAATGTTTGTTTAAACAATCAAGAAGTTATAACTTATAAATTGCATTTATTAAACCCAAAAGTAATTTTCTCTTTTATTTAAAATAAAGTTCAATTAAAGTTTCTAAATATTATATTATTCTTTCTTCTGTTATTATAACCAAAGATGTAATTTTTACTTTTCTACTAAAATGACAATTTATTTAATATTTAAATAACGCCTGTTGCATACTTAATAAATGTAGCATTCACTTACAAACAACTTTCATTTTAAACAACGAATAGAAAAGGAAAAGTAAAGCAAAAATGAAAGAAAGAAATGAAGAAGGTAATTCTTTGTTGATTTGAAAGCAAAAAGGAAGAGTTGACTTAAAGCCAAGTTGATTGCTGTCCAAGCATTAAGTAAAAAGTTGCTTCGAGTTTTTAAGCAAGATAAAGAAAAGCTAAAGTCTGGATGCAACCTGTTGCTTACTGAAGTTGCCCCTTAATTCAAAAGCCAACCATCCTTCTAAATTATTATCCCTATTTCCCCATTTATCTTATGAATCTTTTCTCTGCTTGACGCTTCTTTACTGTTTGGGAGGCAAATAGTGAAGTCAGATTCTCCCTTCTTTTTATATATCTCTCTCTGTCTGCGACTCACTTTCTCTTATCCAAATAGATTAGCAGGAAAATGTGTTTGTTAAAGAAAAAACCAGGTGTTGCTTTTAATTTTAGGATAGTATAGTTTTTATTATTTTGCTCTTTTACTTTTGTACTATAAACAAAAATATTTATAATTTTTATAAACATTTTATAATTAGAATTTCTTTGTTTCTGACAAGCTTCTATTTTTTCATTTTCTTTTACTAATGTTAGCTTGGCGATTTAGCCATAATTTACCACGATAACTCGAGATTTATTTATCGAATCGTACTAGAATTTGTTTACAATGACCTCTAAATTGGCAGACTTGTGCCCCAACACTACAGGAAGAAAAATTATGTTTCATAGTAGCATGATAAGGAGCCTTTTAGCACGTATAGGAGAACTATTGGCTCTCAAATCAATGAAGTTAAGCTGCATCTTAAAAATTATTTAACTGGAGAATTAGATAAGCTAATTAGCTAGCTAATATTATTACATAATATTAATATTAATTAAAATAAATCGATTAATATTAATTAATCAGCTCATCGTATTCTTAAGTTAAACAATTTTAAGATGCTGCTCAACTTCATTTATTGGAGAGACCATAGTTCTCCTGAACGAGCTAAGGCCCCTGATCATGCTAAGAAATTTTGCTACTATGTTTCTTTTGGAACTCAAGAAGATCCATTTATGACATGGTAATGAAATTGTGAAATTACATATTTGGGAAGACAATATCTTTCCTAGGGAGCCAGCGTGGCCGAGGTGCTCTAGGCGGTCCGCCCGGCTATCAATGAGTGAGGCGAACGAGGTCGTGGGTTCGATCCCGTGCCATGTTACTCTGAATTGCATCTACTCTGAAGGGCGAGGGACACCCCCTGAGGGGCTCTCTTCCCCCACACTTTGATGTGGGATCGATCCGTGTCATGAGATATGATTTGTATCTAAGGTTCGAGGACGGAGCAGGGCGAGGGCACCCCCTAAGGGGTTCTCTTCCTCCACGCTTTGACGCACGCTTACATAGCTTATTAATGAACACACCATACCCGCTCCGGCGGTACAATGTACAGGTATGATGTGTGAAGTAGCTGGAACTCTCCACCACGGGGTTAGTAAAATGGGCCCAGTGTGGCCTGAATGCTAGGTTCGAACAAGTGGTTCTTCCTACCCGACTAACCATTACCATATCTTTCCTAATGTTTTACTCATCTTGGAATTTTTTTTAATGTTACAGCTTCAATATTATTAGCACATTTGGAACCAGTTTCTTTGATAAAAGTTTTTATGTGGACAAAATATAGCTATGTGTTGAGAGCCATTCGTTTTTATATTAAATTTAATAAAACAGTTTAAAAAATTAATATTAAAAAAAAAAAATATATTATAACGAAAACAATCAAATATATCAGTATGGGTGCGAGAGAAAACGAACAATCTAATTTCAATAAATTGTCCCAAAAATTCATTTTTTCCCTTTTATATCCTAATTTTCATTTTTATTCTCATACATATAATATAGCAGCAACAAATGTAAATAGGATTTTTTTTTGTTAAAAAAGTATATAGGAAGAAAAAAAATGTGAATTAGATTTCTTTTTAAAAGAAGAACGTAACTATATAAGGGTTTGGGGCCAGAATATGGAAGCCAATAAATGTCTTAATAAATTCTATTATATAAAAAGATTTTTTTTTAAAAAAACTTAATACGAATTGAGGATGGTTTGAATATAATAGAGGCGTAGGACCTAGGTTGGTAATATGAGGCAAAATATAATAAGGGCCGGTTCCAAACAGTTTATGACTTGGGAAGCTAAAGTGGAGCTACCTATTGTACCTTCTAGATCCCTTATACCTTGCTACCATCTTACACTCATTCTATGTTCTGGAGAGAAAAAAAGTAATTGGATTAGATAAATAATCATCATTCTCCAATTTTAACCATTTTTTTTAATATACGTAAAAAGTTAAGTTTCTTATCGTGTAATACGTATAAACTAAATTCTTAGAAAATATAGTTAAGATAATGGTTATCCAAGAAACGAAGAGAATTTTAAATAAATTTGAGATCAGTTTGAAATAATATTGAACCATTATTTGATAAAAATTGGATATAGCTAAAAATCTAAACCAACCTTGAAAAATTAAAATGTTATTGGAATATAATGTTATAAGCAATGTAGATGCCACAAATGTTTTTAAATTGGCTTGTTAGACATGAGAAGTGACAAGCTGCTTGAAAGTTGCTTAGATTAATATATTGCATAGGGGTGCATAGGAGAACAAACGGTACTCTTATAGAAAAGGGCCCCCCTTTTTGTGTTTTATACAGAAGAGTTTATATCCCTTAGTCTAACTACCTATTAAGACAAAGGGATATTCAGTCCAATATGCTTTGGAACAAAGGAATATCACACTTTTGCATAAAAAAAAGTGTGTATTCGTTTGTCAGAAGGTATATTAGATTAAAAAAAGTGGGGGCCCTTTTCTATAAAAGTGCCATTCGAATAATATATTAAATAATATGCATGTAATAATATGCCCTTTTCTATAAAAGTGCCGAACAAACCATTCGTTTTACTCACTGATTGCAGAACTAGCGTTACACCACTGCAGATCAGGCAATATCGCCCTAATAGAAAAAAAAGGAATATCCCTTATATCTATATCAAAAAGTATTTTTCAATTGACAAAATAAAGGTAAATTTGTTGTACCCTACCTGCGATTAACTTATCTCAGAATAGTTAAAAAACCTGATACAAGCAGAAGTTTGTGTGGTAAAGTGATATATTTTATAATATTTTAAATAGATTAATATGCCGGCGGAGTCTGAGGGACCAGTCATGTTCCGTCACTACAGCTATCTGCTTTAACTATAAACCTATCATGAATAACTTTTTTCTGAAAATATATAATACATTATTTATTGCAAGACGCTCGCTTCAATGATAAAAAAGCTTTTCTTTTAATTTTGCCTTAACTCCGCAGTATAAGTACAAAGAGTTAGTTACTTTTAATTTTTTCTCTTTTCTAACTCCGCCATGTATAAGTAGTTAGTATCGTATAACTTAGCAGAGTGATTTTATAATTTATATTAAATTAAATGCGTAAGAAACTTCCTACCGGGTGTCCCGCGACACCACACGTATTTTTTTTTTTTAGTATTGCTAGAAAGGCAAAAATAAATGTAACTTTGGCAATAAAAAGTATAGCGCCGGCGCAGATTGACAGAATGGAATGGTTTGAAGGTAAGGTTCTACCATTGTTGACCTTGTGCCACACTCATGTGTATTATGAAATTACTTCAGCTTTCTCTTTACAAAACCTTTTGGCTGATTGAAATATTTAAGGTAGTTACTGCTGCGCAAGATTCGCTATTACTTTGGCCAAAGAATCTGCTTTTTTTTCCTACAACACGATACTCAGTGCGGTGCGACTGAAATCAGCTGTGAATCACAACAGAAAAGTGCATTTATTAATCCGTCGTCTACGAAATAGGTTACCAATTTTGAAACCACGACTAATGGTGCCCTACATTAAACTTAAAATTTTTATTGACAATAAATTTCTTGAAGAGTTAAAAAATCAATAATGGGATTACAAATGGAGCTTTAGTTAAAGCCCAGTCAGCCATTCCTTTTTGAGAAACTGTGATGTACATTGTTTTTAATATAAGAAAGTTTTTTCTTTTACTGAAACGTTGCATAGATTAAGGAGTGATATGAGGCTTCTTTATAATAATATTTTTCGTTTAAGGACAAGGAAGTAAACTTCTTATATGAAAAACTTTTGATAACTTAGGGAATAATATATTCGTAAAACAAAGTCTTTAAGAGTTAAAAGGATAAAAAAATAAAGTTCCAGCTATTACTTTTTTATATACATTGCCAACTTCAAGAAAGAAAAAACTTCAACTTTTCCCTTGTTGTTGTGTACTTTACAGACTTGAAAGTAACAACATTTTTTATCTAACGAAAAAATGAAAATCTGTAAGATAACGGTAGTAAGGTAAATTGAAAGACGTTTTCTTTCTTTAGGGGTGGAAGGATAGCAAAAAAGAGAAATGCATATAACCTATGCTTATAAAGAAGTAAGGTTATGAAAGGATAAACAAAGATGAAACGAAATACTGTTGCCCGTTTCTCTCATTTGAAGACGTAAAAAACAAGAAATATTGCAAGTTAAGTAGAACTTTTTTGGTCTCAATGGAAAAAGTGCATCCTTCTTGATCTTAAAGGACAATATGAGATAACTATTTTCTTTTCTATCTTTGGAACTTCTTTTTGTCCTTTGTCTTAAGTAATCAAGTCTAAGAAGATGGTTCAGTGAAAACAATAGCTATGCGAAAAGTCTTTCGAAAATTTTCTTCCCATGTAAAGAACAAAATACTCAAAATGCCAAAAAAGACTTCACTCAAATCATAAAGGAACATTACAAGAAAAAACTGAGGATTATTCCTTCTGAGTTCGACTCAACTCTACACTACAGAGACTTTCATAAGCATAAGAATTACACATATTTTTCACACCTTATGTAACATATCCAAGAAGTGGAAATATGTAATACATAATTGAAGCGAGCGTAAGCGAGCTTCTTACATTCAACGAAATATGCATCTTGTCTGTCTGCTGTCTGTCTGTCAGTAACGTTTACGCGTGTGACGATAACTTGAGTAAATGTTGACCGATTTAGTTGAAATTTGGTATACATGATCCTCTTACTAATACTCAGGCTAAGTTCGTTGGACAGCGTGATCCGTCCAAGAGTTCGCGTGCAACGCTCACGTAAACGAGAGGTTCAAAAATTAAATTGGAATTTCAGCACGGGAAAAGATTCTATCATCATCTATTCGATGAGACAAACATTATTTTCAAATAACATATTTTAGTAAAACCAACAACGACACTGCTATGAATTAATAAAGTTCGCTAAAACAATTAAAGCGGACCTAAACGCTTAAAATAGAGAAAACAACCTTTTTACTGATATCTTACGTTCTAACGTAACGATTTTAATAAAACTTCATGTACATCGTCTAAAGTACAATTGAAACAAGTATGTAAAATTTCAACTTGATACAAGCAGTAGTATTTGAGTAATGAAGTGATACATTTATAATAATTGTTTAAAAGCTACGACGCACGGGTGGTTAAGATTCTTCGAGTCGTGTGGTCTTTAGGTTTATTTAGGAAGTAAAGCTTTGTACCGAGTACCCCCACTCTATCCCACACTACCCTCTTCCACTTATCTTCAACTATGATATTCATCATGATCAACAAATTGCAGTAGTCAGTATTTTATTGCATTACGCTCGCTTCAATGATAGAGCCACGCGATGCCTAGTATATCTATATATATAAAATTAAAGTTTTGTCTGTGTATTGGTCAGAATTGAAAATTTTTGGATACCTTTTCATTTTATAATTTCAAAAACCGAATCCGACCTTAACTTTTTTTTGTGTGTCCGTCGCCCCAATCAGATTTTATGAGCGCAAAACTGGCTGAATGAAATTGATTCATTTTTTTCAGAGGTTAGCGCAAACATGTTGCGCAATTTGTAGGCTTGGTTTCATCTAAAAATATTGAGTAGAACCAAAGTTATTAACAATTTTATAAAAAAAAAGTATATAAAATGTAACCTTAAAAAAGTAAGGTTGACCCACTTAACCAAATCCCACAAACTCGCTAATCAAAATGTTTGGGTACTTCTAGACCACCAAGAGACTCGCGGTTTTTTGCGTTTGGTCGGAAATTGGCCCAAACCGACTGGAAAAATCCGACAAGTTAAAAAAAAATTATTTTTAAAGATGGCGGACGCACTTACAAGTTTTTTTGGAGGCTTATTGTGGCTAAACAGTAAGTCGTATCGACAAGCTGATTGCGCCAGCGGTACCTGATTTTAAAAGATCTACAACTTTGGTCCTATCATCATCGGTTCTACCTTAAATAGAGCTAAATTTGATTTTTTGTAAAATAAAAATTGACTTTGACGTCCGCAATTGTTGACCGATTTAATTTTTGATTGGGGTGTTTAAACCTCACACTATTGCTCTATAAATCGAGTATTTATTATTTAATTATTTTCTAGAAGTATTTATCGGGAGCATTTATTTTCTAGAACTAGAGAAATTAAATATATTTACTGGTGCAACTGCCTTACTGAGAGAAGAGACTGGTAATTAAATTAATGCACCATCATCAATGATTGTTCAATGACTTCCCAGTCTAACTGGTTTTTACGACGTTCTTATTCATTATACCTTTTTCTTTTAGCATTTTTATTAATTACTATACATATTAATTAGTTTCTATTGGTTATTTTTTAAATATATAGATAATATAGAGACTCCAAACTACGATTTGGAGAATATTATATTCTTAGGAACGGAATGAATGATATATAATAAAGTCCTGATTTTATTCCTAGAAGGCTTGGAAACAAAACTATTTAGGCATTTCATTTAATTGCTAGGCCTACAGGACAATAGGAAACATAGCCACTAATACCTAGTATTATACATATATTTAAAAAAAAAGTTTTAACATTTCTAATTGAAGAAACGAAGAGAGAAATGAAAGGCTAAGGATCCAATAATTAATAAATGACTTATAATAAATAATTATAAAATTTGCGAAAGATAACAAATGTACCTCTCTACTGACTTGAGCATAAGCGCCGTAGGAAGCGCCGAATTGATTAAACACAAAGGGGCTAAGAAGACCCATGTTTCCAGCCATTTGCTGCATCCGCCTTATCTGGCGCTCCTTCTCCGTGTCTGCAAACTTTACCACTAGCGATGAGGAAGCACCCTGAAACAGAAAATGTACAAAACTTTAGAAATCATAAAAAAATAATTTAAATTTAAAAGTACACAAAAGGGGTAAACATTTTAAATAAAAAAAGAAAAGATTTTATTTATTTTATTGAAAATATGGGATAATGATGTGAATGCCAAAAGATAATTGCTAGTTAATGAAACAACTTTATACATATATATCATTCTCAAAGTGATAGCTCCAAGATCCCATCTGCAAGCCTGATTACTTCGCTTTGCCTTCCCATACTTTGACTACCTAACATACAAGGTTTACTGGACCACAAGGCAATGAATGGGAAGTCAATTTAATTAGAGTCGGTGCGTATCGAGGTGCTTTAACTCAAAGCAACATTTGCAGTTTTTGTTGCATCAAGGGGAACTCTGACGATAACAAATCTTCGAACCCCAGTATTCATCCGAAGATCCATATTGGTGAGTTAACTTACCAATAAGTCCTATCTTAATTTGAATAATAATGGGTTATGGATAAAGTCATCCATCATTTTAAAGCAATTGACAACTAAAATCACATTTTTCGATTACCCTTTGTATTATTATTACATTGGTTTATGGTAATTAACATGTCTCGTAAGATGTTATCTTAATTAAAACCAACGTAGTTTTAAGTGTTTACATTGCTTCTATCAAGCAAATTCTCGTTGTACTGCGTCGTTGGAAAATACATCCAAAATTAAAAGCGAAAAACGATTCCCCTGTAGCTGATTGCTATGACTTTGCTTCTCACACAGGAGTTCTGAGTTCGATTTCTAACTCCTGCGAGGGGCGAATAGTTCACCTAGCATCGCCATATAAATAGAGTAACTGATTATGTGAAGTACCGTCTATCTGGTTGGGTACACCAAAATAAATGTAAGATTTAAACAGCTTACGACTGAAAAGGCTTACGACGCACTATGCCATGTCATTTATTACACATTATATATTTATTTGTACAAGCCCATCGGTGGCTGTTACGCCACGGCGTTAGTTAAGGTCTAACTTATTATGATATTTCCAGCTTTTGACCAAAACGTATCATTGCTGCATGCTAACTAGTAATTGACCTAGCAATCGAAAAATTCCAAAACAAAACGAGATATGTCCAAGATTTAATAAAACCTCTGTCATCAAATCTGTTTGAAGATCGACCAACAAAATCTTTACCTCCATTCGACCACAATAATCAACTGCAAAGAGTTCAGTTTTAATAAAATCGCGATCCTCATGTCCCGGGGAGATTGTTGCAAGTAGAAGACTTCGTCTTTTAAAACAGTTTCAGCGTAAGGACTAAATTAACCATAATTTTATCATAATAATAAGCCAAATTATCGTTATGTCTCTAACTGACTAGCAGTCATAGCTAAATTCAAGATCACCTAGTAAGTCAAGATACATTTCATCACTTAATTAAAAAACAGCCTTTTGTAACAGAATTATATCTGACATTTCTTTCACGGATTCAGAATTATTTTGGCTCAGACCTTCTTTTGAGAACGACATGTTCCAAAATAAGAATATTTATTTTGTAAAAAAAAATATGTCTTTTGTTCTACAATAGATGATTTGATTACAAAGTACAATTCATTAATTACAACATACATCATCAGGCAGGTTTCACAGGGGATCTAAAGACTACATTTAAAGGAATAATTGCACACAAAAAGGTATAAAAGATAAAATACACAAAAAGAATTAGAAACATTTCGAAAAGAATGTATTCAAATATATATATAAAAACAATTTTATTTATAATTGTTAATTATTTCATTGAGATTTTTATTGATTGTGATTTAAGATGTACAATTTTCATGGAACTTAGGCGGCTATCACACCGAAAAGACAGGGACAAAAAACAAGAGACAGGAGAAGTTCTTGCCCACAGGTCAAGTCTAGAAGGGATGATTCCGTGTGTCTAATGTGAAAACAATACTATTTTTTAATAATAATGGAAGTGATCGGCTTAGTAAAGAGACATGTCTCTTGTCCCTTGGATTTTAGGTGTCAAAACCACAAAATTTTAGATATTTTACGATATTTAATACACGATAGTTCGTATCTACACATTTAATGACGAACCTTTCGATCAAGACATTTGTAAATAATTGCAAATAAACAAAATTGAATATTGTAAGCCAAGTTCATTAAATGATTGTATCAATATCTCTCGTTTCAATTCCGATTTTGTTGATACACATCAATTAAAGACGATTGAATAGCACTCTGTTATCTAATAGTTCAATTAACATAAATAACCAACTCCTGATAAGAGAAATTAATCTAATTAAAAGGGTTAGGAAAATTATAATAATTAACAACAATAACACGAGGCAAAGTAATTCATCTTTCCGATCTATCTTGATAAGGCAATTCCTTTGTTTAATTTTAACTTTTTGATGTCGTGTATCTTTCGCTTGTTTTCAAAAACATGAAATCAATGGAACAAGAATCCCGATAATAATTTCAATTAATAATATTGTTCCATTATCACCGAAGTACAATTAATTAGATACGACTATCAAATTATTGAAATGTAAATTAATCATTTGACAGTTTCATTATAATACAATAATTATAACATAACAATTACTAATCTCGATATGTATTATGTTTTGTTGTATTTATTTTGTTGTATAATTTTAAAACTTTAATGCTAATGAAATATTAAATTAAATTATGCAAACAACCGCTAAATCGCACTGTTTATATATTGTAATTAACGAAATTATAGATGTACAACCTAGAACCATTTTTCATACCATTTTGTATGTAATATCAAAAATCCGATTTCGTATCGAGCTACTATATATTTTTTTTTTTTAAAGTACAACCTAGAACATTTTGTATGTAATATCAAAAATCCGATTTCGTATCGAGCGACTATTTTTTTTAAAAAAGGTATTTTTTTTAAAAAGTATTATTTCATGGAAGAAGATAATCAAAAACAAATCATAAGCAATTATTATTAGACTGATAAAGGATTGCTTTTTTACTTTCTTGTATTACATAGAGAGACATTAACTTCAATTATGATAGATTCGCACATTTTAAGATATAACGAGTTCAACAAAATAGTTTTTAAAAACCGCCTGGGTAGACACGTTTATACAACAATGCTACCCTCCTTAAGCTAGGGCGGAGGGATGATTATTACCGTCTGTCCCATTATTAGCTAAATTATGTCTAATACAATATCTAGTTATTTGAAGATTCCAAGCACAAACAACTAGATGAGAGAATCAAGCCAGGATCGTACAAAACCGTCTTTTAACATATTTTCAAAGAAGAAATGAGAAATTTTAATGTTCACAGGATTTGAATTATCAAGTGAAACAGCTGATAAAATAGAAAGATTCTATTAACAATAAATAAACATGTAATAAAAATAAATATCAAGAATAATAATGACGACTTATGTTTTTTACTGTTACAATAGCCTAGGGCTTAGAGGAAATAGCTGACTGAAAAATATCCTCCACATACGAAGTTTCAAGAAAAATGTGATTTAAATCTAAACATGCATACGTTTTAGTTTTATATAACGTTGAGAATTTTTGATTAAATTGCTGTATCAAAAACATATATATAAATAAAGAATGGAATTGACCCGAGGCAAAAGCCCTGAGGCAAACCGTACTTTATAAATACACAAACATATCCTCTGCTCGTTATTTCTCAAATTTGAATTTGTTACCAACTAGTTAAAAAGTTAAAGCAATTATTCAATTCATATTTCTATGAAATTGCTTTCGAATTAACTTTTTTCTTTTGTTTCTGTTTAATAGAAAACTATATAAAACAAAATTACATGTTTACTTAAGGAATGTAATACAAAAAAATCTTTATTGTTTATCTTAAAAAACAATTTACTTGTATGACTGTACATACTTATATTAAAAAAATATACTTTTTCAAAAACTTATATTAAAATAATATAAATTAACTTGATAATAATGTTTGCAAAAAATATATATGAATAAATAATGTGGGGCTATCCACATGAAACAAATATGGAATGAATAGAAATTAAAATAAACACAAAGTAGTTAAGAAAGGTAAAAGAAGTAATCGATGTTATTGTCATTTATAATTATATTAATGTATTCAACAATAAAAATATTAGCTTCTTCGTAGTTAAAACATTACGAGGTGTTATATTAAATGTTGAGGGAATACTTACAGGTATGAAAATAATTTGTTATAAGAAATGTTATTTTTAGTGAAGAAATTCTCGTTTCAATACATTTATTTCTCTTTTTTTTTTTACAATTAATTTAACTTGAAATATTGAACGGAGTACATCATTCACCTAACGTTTAACATAATTATCGTTTAAGGGTTTATTTTATCTTTATAAACTCAGGAAAAATGAGACAGATTTGCTAAAGGAAAGAGAAAATAAAAAAAAATCAATTTCAAAGAGACAAAATTGTCAATGAAGCCTACCTCTATTTCATGGGGTTAAATCAAGTCCAAAAAATTGAATTTTCATTTTAACATTCAGAGAAGGTTACGGTACCCACCCCCTTTCTAGTTCAGTTGTATTTTATTAACTTCCTCCCGGCACGTTGATTCTGATACCTTCCCCCTTATTTCAGAACTAATGAAACTTGATCTCGTCCCTAAAGGGATGTGTTTTTCTTACTTTTCTTTCAAAATTTCTTTTTCGGCTTATAAAAGGAGTCCCTTTTCCTAGGGAGCAACCAGAGGGTGAGCTCTGGAATTGAAGGTCTTTTTTAAATGTATTCTAGTCATGATTTCTCGAAAGAAAGAACGGAAAGCACAACCTTTAGAATAATACAGAATCAGAGCGATATTCGACTACCTTAAACCTTAGCATCAAGATCAAGGGGAGACAGTTCGAAATATTAACACAACGCATTTTAAAAATAAGCAAGGGAGGGGGGAGGGACCGGTGTAACCAAATAGTTGGCAAACTCACAACTCCACCTGAGTCAAGGTCTAAACACCGACATATCTGGTGAGTTCGAATCCTAGAGAGGTGAGATATGTTTTACACTGATAATCATATCGATTAGATGAGTAAAGTGGCCTAATCCCCCCATCCAAAGGACGCGAAAGAAAGAGCAAAAGAATAAAAACGTAAGCAAAGGTTTTTTTCACGGCTTAAGCTTGAATAATAAGAAGATGATAAAGCTTGTTGGGAGGCAAACAGTTTTTCTACATTTTGGTTTAAGATAAAACGATAACTGGAAAGTAAACATAGATAAAACTTGCAATGATGAAGTTGATAAGCAAGTAAAAGGTGTTTAAACAAATTATTTAGGGAAATGGAAATTATCAGTCTTTAAAATGTTTAGTAAAAAAAATAGAAATATATTAATTGATATCAATTTATATTCAGTAATTTAATAATTTAGAATGTTCTTTATATGCAAATAATTTTCTTTATAATAATTATGTACCGGCATAAAAGAGAATGAAATAGCAGATAAGGCAGCAAAAGATGATTATCATCTTACACCTACTATTATCAGAGTATAGGATCATCTGCAGACGATTGGCATATCGTGGTTCTTGGAGAGGTCAACCCATGCAGTATTTAGATTTTTTCGAATTAGATTGTACGAGTTTAGAAAAGAAAGATATGCAAACTTTATGAACTCCCAGAGGCTACATCGAATTAACTATTAGTTATCTCTTTGATGGAACTAGAAACTAATTGGCCGGATGAATTCAGGAGAAAGGATAAGATAAGCATTTTAAGAACAGCAGTGGCTACACCAGAATATAAAGCATTATCTTATGTTGAGTTTTCATCAATATTAATAATAATGTGGACAAGATATTGGATGGAAGACGTAACTTATAATTAAAAAAAATAGAACTTCTCAAAAATAATAATAGCACAGCTTTGGTAGAACAGATAAAACAAAGTTGCCATAAAAAAATTATGATAATACAGTAATCCTCAAAACAGAAACCTAATAAGTCGACTCCTTAAAGTAGCGAAATTCAGCGATAGAGGATAAAATGCAAATGATCTTAACAAAGTCAATTTAAGAAAAGTAAAACTAGCGTACCAATAAAAAATATCATAAGCATTGAAAATATTAATTCAAATACCAATTCCTAAAATATATGTATATAGTCTTAATAATGAAATAATAATAATATAAATTTAGTAAGAATTAAGATAAAATATAGATAAACAAGTCAAGTGAGTGCTAGTCTGCACACAGCGAGGGTCCGTAGGCAACACAATATTGCTTAAGTAGTACCTACTGATGGTACTTTTTAAAATGCTAAAAAGCCTACATTGAACATCTTATCTGATATTCTCAAAACAAATAAAAAACTTCTGATAAAGTATTTTTTGCCAGTGAACCGGACTATAAACATATGAATACATCGAAAAGAAAATAATTATAATTTTTTTTTCAGATTTTTTGCAGTTTACATAAGCGAGAGGGGGGGGGGGGGGGACTTTTCACACCAAATTCAAACTCGCCTACGCTCGCCGTATCAAAGCTTATAACCAAAATAAATAAATAAATATGACACCCTACACGGTCTCCAAAAAAAGAGCAGGCGACAGACGGACGGACAGACAGATTTTGCCTACGGACCCAAATCATTTTTTTCTTTTAATAATATAAGTTCCAGTAAATATGATATTAGTGTTAGTATTCCCTCCTGATTAACTGTAAATGTAAACTTACTTTCTAGACGAGAAAATTAATTGTTTTATTAATATGTTGCAAATGTTTTTCGACGTATAAATGTATACAAGTAGTTAATCTGTAAATTACCTAATTACAATATTTATTAAATAGAATTCTATAATAATAATTAATGTTTGTGATATAGTATTCCTTGTAATTATTATATGTTTCAATTGTAATTGCAGGCAAACATATACTAGAACATAATATTCATATGTAAATTGATAATATATATATATATATATATATATATATATATATATATATATATATATATATATATATATATATATATATATATATATATATATATATATATATATATATAATATATAAATATATATTATTAAAATTGTGCATACAAACATTATACTTATTACGATTTAGTTATTAAGGTTAGTTTAATTGTTTTTTAGCTTTACTTTGTATTTTTTGATAATGTAAACAATTTATATATTCAACTTTTTAGTTGACGTTAATTGTTACATTGTTTTTTTTTATCTCCTTTGTTATTTAACCGTATAAATAATAAATACAAATTATCTTCTTTTAGTCCCGAAGATGCATTAAAGAGATTAAATATTGCATTGAGAAATGGGAGTTAAATTTTTATTGATCTGTACCCTAGAGGCCACAGATTGAAAAACCAACTGTTTACTGGAACCAACTCAATTAGAACAATACGTAGATTTATGGAACCTCAAAATAAACATGGAAAATTCCAAAATTATGATTTTTAGACAGGGGGGACGGATTGGAAATAAAAACTGGTTTTTAAGAAACAATCTGTCATAAATATATATTTGGCACGACACTGACACGCAGATTGTCAGACAATGATTGACACACTGTATTTATTTTATTATAATTGATTCTTGTTCTGGAGTATTAAAATCACTACTTTATTGCATTTTGGCGACGAGGATGGGATGCTTATATATTTAAAATACTGGAAGATACGTTATAATATAAATAGTAAAGGCCAGGATGTCAAGGAGAAACAGACAAAACTTCCAAGATCAAGTTGAAAATAATCTACAAAATCATCAAGTAAATGATCACTCGAGAAGATCTCTTAGATCATTTAAATTCGATCCATTCGACAACGAAACAGAAATTGGCGGTATTATATTTAACGATTTGAAAACGAATTAAAATTGTACTACATTAATGACGATGACAGTAAACGTACTTTACTACTCTTACTAAGTGGGACCACAACATTTCAAAATTTTAATTGATCATTTTTTTCCGGAGGAAATTGTAGTCATCCCATATAATAGAATTAAGGAGGCTTTAAACACGTACTATAACAGAAAAACCTGCATTTTAGCAGAAAGGGTTATGTTTTTAAGGAGAACTAGAAAGTTTTAAGAAAGAAAGTTGATAGAAAGTTAGTGGAAAGAGCGTTATCTGGAAAGAGTATTAAAATCACTACTTTATTATACCATCTATAGGTATAGTTAATAAATATAAATACCTGGGAATCCTATTAACTCCAAAATTATCTTTCACGACACATTTAGAAGACAAAAGTCAGGAAAGCTAAGGCTACAGTCCGTCTGAAAAAAATATTTAGCAGATAACTCTGTAAATCTAGCATCAAAAGATAAAGTGTTTAAAGCAGTTATGAGGTCCACCGTTACTTACGGTGCTGAAATTTGGGGATACACCACAAATGAGATATTGGAAAACTACCAACGATACTATTATAAAAGGTTACTCACAGCCCCTTCTACCGCCCCTAACTACATGTTAAACCTGGAGACTGAAATAAGAGATCTAAATGAATACGCTTTCCTACAACATATCAATTACATAGAAAAAGAACTTTTCCTCGACGGCGATCGTTTGCCTAATTTCCTTGCCAAAGAAACCGTAAGAGCAAACTGTTTTTGGTTTCAAACATGGAGTACTCTTTGCAGGCAACAAGAGGTAGACTTCCGACATCAATGGGAATCGAGAATAGTTTGGAGACTAGACATTCTAGAAGCCACTAAGAAAAGAAGTTTTGAAAATGACAGAAAAATAGAAGCACGCGCTAGAAACAGCAACTTCTGTCAACACTACCGCTTGTTAAAGTATTCAGCACTACCGGACTTCGGATATTTTAACGACCAACTAAAGCTAGAAAACATTAAGTTAATTTTCACAATACGCAGGGGAACCTTAAACTTAAATTTCAGATCATGGCGGAAAACAGAGTTACATAAAAATAAATGCCACCTGTGCAACTTACGAGCGGACGAAGACGTGTACCATTTTATTGCTATATGCCTGATATTGAGATGCTATCGTAGAGCTTGGTTTGGCAAAGAGTCACTTTCAATGGATGAAATGGTGAGTTATTTGAATGGAAAGTCGTGGAAAACTATTATAGGTTATGTAAAAATTGCTACAAAATATAGATATGAACTATTGTCTCACATGAATTATTAATCTTATCACACTCTCTAATATTGATGAATAGATAAGATGAAATAAACAAAACAAAACAAACCTGAAGCATGCTAATAAAGTAAATTATTAATATATATATGAACTAAATAAATAATGTCTTTAAATTAAAATATTTTAAATCATTATTTATAATTATTATTGCAATCAATGTCACATTATAAAATTATATACTATGTAAAGACTTCACTCCCCCCTCACGACTGTGATCAAAGGGGGTGTAATATATATTTATTTATTTTATTTTAAGTTATTTTCCTTTTTTTCTTAACACATTTTTATAAAACAACATTCATTCTCCTATTCTATAACAATAAATCAAATATAATTATTTGAATAAAATTAAATGTTGTTTAACCTTTTTCCTTTTCTTTTAGGCCTTGTACTAATTTATAATAGTTTAAGCTTCGAATATAATGTTATATTTATACCCCTTCTACATTATTATCAATCATTATCACATTCAATAAAATATAAACTTTTGTATAAACATCCCTTATCCTAGCCCACTTAATCCTGTCCACCACCTGTCCATCCTGCCACTTTATGCCATGTCGATCCTCCACAACTCTTTCTTATTTCCTCGTCCCACTCTAATCTAGGCCTTCCTTTACCTATTTTAAGTTCTCTTGGATACCACTCGATGAGTTTCTTAGACCATCTATTCTAGTTCGTATAATATGATTTGCCGAGTTCCATTTTTTTTTCTATTATGGCATTCCCGATTCCCGGTCTTCTAATTATGTCAGGTTTCTTATCCATTCGTTGCTTTTACGATCTTTCCTAGAAACTCTGAGCATGCATCTTTCTATCTGTCTGTGTTACCCTCATTTTTAGGGTCCGTAGGCAAAACCAAGGACCCTTATATTTTCTTGCGTGTGTCTATCTGTCCGTCCTGTCGCCTGCTCTCACGGCTACACTTTTGGTCTGATCACTTTGAAATTTGGCATGTATGTGTCTTGTACCTGCCCACATATTTTAAAAATATAGCGACTTGAAAAAAATATTTTTAAAAAAGAATTAGGGTGAAAAAACTTAAGGGTTAACATTTTTTTTTTATTATTCGACACCGTGAGGGGTATCATATGAAAGGGTACGTCGAGCTGATTACAAAAATATATAATTTTTATTTTATAACTTTGATAGGGCGAGCGTAGGCAAGTTTGAAGTGGGTGTGAAACGTGTCCCCCCCCCCTTCTATCTCGCTTATATGAAGTGCAAAAAATCTGAAAAAAATTCTTGAATATTTTTTGACCAAAAGTAAAGATACCACTTTTTGGAAATTTCGAAAAAAATATTTTATTTTTTTATTGACAAAATACGTTTTTTATAACTTTGGTCTTTTCGATGTATTTAAATGGTTGCAGTCCGGTTCTGTGGCAAAAAAATACTTTATCAGAAGTTTGTTTATGTGTTTTGAGAATATCAGATCCATAGCATAGTTAAAAGTAAGCTTTTTAGCATTATAAAAAACACCATCAATAGGGTTGGGTAGGGCGGGGCTAGTTGAGCATAGGGGTAAGTTGGGCAATTTAAATATCTCTAAAACTACACATGTCACAAAAATACTTCAAATAATGGAAAGATGGGGACGAGGAAGGAACGCATCTTTTGAGGAAAGATAACAGACACCTTTTTTAATTTTCTTAGTAAAAAGTAAAAAAACTGTTGAACGCCATTTTTCTCCTAGTCTCGTACTAAAACAACCATCTACAATCACGTAAGTGTTTATATTTTATGTATTTATTGTACTTTTGATAATAATTATTTATTTAGTCCCAAGTCTACCCGTTTTTTTTAGAACTTAACTTTTTATCTTATAAGTCTAGTCGGGGCTAGTAGGGCAGGCTTGCTCAACTTGCCCCACTTATATACTACTTCAAAAAGTTAAAGGTTTATTATTATTATTTTTTTTTTTACAAATACTAAGCAGACTCTGGCAGACAGCTATAATAGGTATGCCTTTTTATACTTTGTAATAACAATTTGTATAATGATTGTATTTATAATTTTGAAATTATTAATAAAAAAATAAGAAATGTTAAATGTCTTGCATTTCATTTTAGGATGCGGACATATAAAAGAAAAACGTCAAGGGGTTCTGCTACTAGTCAAAAGTCAATTTAAACTAAAAAATCTGCGATGGCCGGGTACAAAAGAGCATGAACGCAGCTGCAAAAGAATTTAACGTAAAACGAATGACTCTCACAAGATGACTGATGATAAACCCTGCATTCATATTTTTACCTTACTATCTCGAAATTACCTACTAACCTCGAATTTTTATATTTACATTTTTTTTTATCCTTAAAAATGAATAATAAAACATAATTTTAATTTCAAAGAGTGTAATAATATCCAAAGATAAATAATAAGTTATGTCGTAAAAGTGTGTTATATTTACTTTAGATTTTTTTGATGTTTGTTTATTGTTGTTTCTGTACCTACATTAGAGATGGAACTTAAAAAATATATATTTGATTATCAACTGAAGTTTTACTGTAGTTTTGAGCAATTTCCACATCACTATTAACCTATTCTTTCCATTGCCCAACTTGCCCCATGCCCTTGCTCAACTTACCCCTACTATGGGGTAGGTTGAGCAAGTAGGAGGTTTCTCGCATTCATGATAATATTTTTTAAACCAGATCTGAAATTGTTTTATTTTCTGAATACATTTAAAGAAAGGTAAATTACTTATCTAACGTTGAAGGAATCAAGTAAATCGGATGAACCGTTTAGGAGTTATTATAGATTACATAAAAAATTGCTCAACTAGCCCCATGCCCTTGCTCAACTTACCCCTACTATGGGGCAGGTTGAGCAAGTAGGAGGTTTCTCGCATTCATGATAATATTTTTTAAACCAGATCTGAAATTGTTTTATTTTCTGAATACATTTAAAGAAAGGTAAATTACTTATCTAACGTTGAAGGAATCAAGTAAATCGGATGATCCGTTTAGGAGTTATTATAGATTACATAAAAAATTGCTCAACTAGCCCCGCCCTACCCTACTACTTAAACTATACAGTGTGGCCTACGGACCCTCGCTGTGTGCTCACTAGCACACACTTGACCTGTTTATTTTAACTGTGCTTTCTTTCAGAGTCCACGTTTCAGTTCCGTATGTCATTACTGGTCGAGTACACATGGTCCATCATTTCTTTTTTATATTAATTTCAATTTTATAATTATTTACTTCAAGGTAACAGGTTTTACATTTACACTCGTGATTTAAGTTTTCGCTGTGTTAATTTCTAGGCTTAGTTACTTCTACTAATTTAGAAATCATTTTTATTGCTTCTTTAAAATCCTTCGATATAATTACAATGTCTTCGACAGAAGCTAGCGCATTTAACCTCTCGCACCGTCTATTTTGATCATACCGTCCCAGCACAGCTTTTTCAGTGCTTCGTCTAATACTTTAATATAAAACTTTCCGTACGGGATATCCCCCTGCCTGACACCTCTTTGAATATATATGATTTTTCTTTCTGGTCTCACTTGCACTTCCATCGTTGCTCTGTTATTATTATTATTATTATTTTTTTTTTTTTTTTCGGGGGCTTTTACACCCGAAGACGCAGGCCACTTGGTGGGCCCATAGAACAAACTCGGGTTAGGGACCGAAATCTTCAAACTCACACACTTGTGTGAAGATACGGTCGTTAACTATGACTCCCCTCCTAGTTGTATTACAACCAGGAGTGTAATGGTTTCTAGGCCGAAACCTGTTGGCGCCACTCTTTCGAGGAGCTTCCTATTTGTTTAAATAATGCTGGGTGGACATTGAGCGGGAGGCCTGGTCCGGGAATCGAACCCAGAGAGCTGCTGTCATCTTCTGACCCGGCTCGAAGCTGCTTAACTTGCCTTATCGCATGGCGAGCGCTCTAGACGAAATCAAACGCTTTCTTGAAGTCAATGGTTAAGACTATGGGTAATTTATAGTCATGTGCTCTTCTCAATATGATCGAGTGTTGACATATTTCTCTAGAAGCCTGTCTGTGACACGTCCACTGTTTCGTCTATTTTCCCACTTATCCTTCTGATTATGGTGGACATAAAATCTTTATAGATAACAGGTTACAGGATTATAGGGCGGTAGTGGTCCAAGTTCGGTTGGTTTTCTCCTTTCTTGTAAAGTAATATTAATTGAGCTTGAAGCCACCTAGGTGGTACTTTTTCCTGCTCCAGGCATAAATTAAATAAAATTCGGAGGTTTTCTGCTAAATTGATTCCTCCTAGCTTCAATTCTTCGCTTACTATATAACATATTAATCCATCAAAATCTTAATATCGATTGTCGCGCCATCGCAATACCTTCTCTTTATGCTACGCATACGAAAAAGTAAGAAGAAAAAGGGAATAAAAAATAATAGATAAAAAAAAGAGAATAAAACAACAGGGCAAAGTAAAAGGAAAAGAGACAAAAATAACAGGACAAATAAAAAGAGTATAACAAAGAAAAATAGTAGGGTTAAGAGAAAGTATCTGTCAATTCATGAATTCTCTGAGAATTGAAGAATTGTACAAAATCAAAAAACCAAACTAGCCTCTTTCCAAAAAACATAACATGCCAAAAAGATAATAAAATAAAAAATTGCCTCTCAATACTTTTTGTGCGTTCCCCAAGTCCAAAAAGGATCTAACCTTTTTCTCTTATATATCGGAAGCAATAAAACATCTTACTCGAACAAAAAAGTTTTAGAATACATAAAAATACAAATACTTTATGTATTAAAATATAAGCCTAATATAGAAAAATCAATAAGTATATATTTCTCATGTTTTACTCAAGCCCTTAAGGGCTACGTATTCTATATATATATATATATATATATATATATATATATATATATATATATATATATATATATATATATATAGAAAACTGTGCCGTATATTATTTAAAGTTAAAAAACCTCAATTTTATGGTTATATTTTTCTTATATCGGAATATTAAAGAATTTAGTTAAAAAAAAATAAAGCAACAGATTTTCCTTTTCCATATTTCCTTTTTTAAACAGACATCCTCTTAGTGAGAATAGGAAAATGTCGGCCATATTTCTACGTCACACTTTTTTTAAAATGAAATGCTGTGGAAACCTCTTTTTCCCAGCCACTTTGCCCCTACACAAAGCTATTTAATTTTCCATACTTCGGAAATGCGGGCGAGGGTCTCTCTCCCCTAACCAATTTTCATTTTAACGCTTCTTTATCATGCCAACTCTCTCTCAACTTGAGAAGAGACCCCCCCCCACTTTAACGAACAACATTATTTTTTTTATTCTAAGAGAAGAATTACTTTATATTTTTGTTATGAGGGTTGTAGATACACGGTGCGTTCCACTCTTAGTTTCACGTTTTACCGTTAGGTCGCTCTTCTTTCTTTGTGATTATGTTATACTAAGATTCCTAACACCTTTCCCCCCTTACTTAAATTCGCTCCTTTATTCAATTTTTTCTCACTTTTTTCCCTCTCTATCTCCTTCACCTTTTTATACGCATTTTTTTTTTTTTTTAAAGTACAAGCTCAATTCATCCTTTCCCTTCTCCCTCTGGTATTATCGACAAAAATATGCCCGCCTTCCGGACAAATAAACCGTAAAACCTTTTTACAACCAGAGAGTAAAAGGGGGGGGGGGGGCGAGACAGCCTCAAGTGTGCTAAAGAAAGGGAAAATTTATAAGCTATACAGGAACCTCCCTTCTCTACCAATAAATTGAAGATAGACAGATATTTTCCCGATGGGTTAATATAACACAGCGTTACCTCCTTACATCACAAAGTAAAGCAACGCAATATAGGGTACCAAATACACATAATATCTTAGTAAGCTTGTTCCTACCTATACACATCAGTCTCATACTTTTCTTTGCATACTTTCTCTCCAGACATTTTCCTTCAGACAAATTTAAGTAATCTTTCACACACGAATGCATTTATACATATACTTTTTCTTTGCACACTTAAGCACTTTCCATTATAAGCATAATAATTTCTTTCACACACTAATTCACTCAAACTTAAACACACTTAAGTACACTTTCCTTTTCACTGCAACACAATACCTACCATTTACTTTAAATAATATTTTGTTTAATTCACTGATCGACTTTTTTAGGCATCACTGACACATCCAAAACCTATATTTTCTTTCTCACCTATTATTCTCTTCTTAAAAAGATTTACTTCCTTTAATAGGCTCCTCTCCTATTCACGTAAGACTGATAAATTGAAATATAATTTATAAATCTTTTTACATTAATGCATCGCCCATGAACAACACAAGATGGTCATGAAAATGTATAATATAAATAATAAACATATTTTTTAAATATCTAAATTAATACGGTTCAGAATCAAATTCAGCTTCTTGAATTAAAGTGTCATGATGGACTATTATTTTCTTTTAAAGTAATTTAGCCAACTTCTCTACATAAACAAAAACTTTGTTTTATTATTTATATTTAAGTATCTGGACATAAGTTGTTTACCCTATTATTTGTTATGCTGGTTAAACCTACACCTGGTTTATTTGTTCTTTAGTACCACAAAATACTTTTATTGTTCCATTTCTTTCAACTTTTTTCGGCAAACGCTGCCATTTAAATACATTGAGAGCATAGAGTAAATATTTGATTAGAGAGAAACCTCCTCGGAATTAATTGAATCATACACGACATTAAAATTTCATTTACATGTCGCTCCCCCCCCCCCCCCCCAGCCCCAGGCGTTTTTTTTTTCTCTTTCCTCTCTGTTTGTAAACTTTCATTCGAGTTTGCGTAAAAATGTTTTCTTTTTTTTCGTACATGTGAACGTCAGAACTGCGAGCCTGTATTACTGTGGCAGGCTGCTGTTGTAATTGAGTTAGAGTATTATTATGCATCAAAGCGTCTCTAGGTTGCAGGGTCATGAATTTTGTATGGTCCCTCGCTCTGTTGCCTCAGAAATTTTGTTTTAACATTTTTACCCCTGCTTTCCTTGGGTATGGTTTTTCGGTACTCAATTAGTTTATTTTTTTCTGGCACATGTCCTTAACAGAGGATGGGGTAAAGTCATTTTTCCACGTTTTTAAACAGGAATATAATTTGTTTTACTCCCCTTTTTTCGAATCTTTTAATTCAATATAGTCTTTTTTAAAAATATCTTTGACGCTTTCGTCAAAAATAATAATGTACACCTATTATACTTTTTAATAATTAGATGTTTGATAGACTAATTAGTTTAATTCTAAAGTGGTACACGGTTAATGATACAGTAAATGTTGAATTCTTAAAGAAGAACGTAAAATTTTAATTTTAAAGTTACAGTTATAGATGTAAAGAGTTATTAATAAACACATGCATTTAAGCCACACAAAATGGTAGATTGGCTAAATAAAATGAACTTCTAAAAATGGATAGGAGAATGTCGGCCATACTTCTACCTAACAATTTTTTCCTAAATAATTATGTTGAAACATCGGCACTTCTTTAAACTGTTACTCCCCCTGTAAAAACAGAAGTGTGATATTCCTTTGTCCCAAAGTACATTGGACAAAACATCCCTTTGTTTTAATAGTTATTTAGTCAAAGTAATTTAAGTTCTAAAATATCATAGGGGAGTAACAACTAAAGAAATACCGAAACATCTTTTATCGTGGGTTAATTTATTCGTTTCAATCTTGGAAAAAATGCTGGTACGCCTACAGGATGTAGCACAGGCCTCAGTAGTATTGGACTCGTAAAAGAAGGAGTATTTTACTGCTTTCTCTGACTATGAGGGCATTTGATATCATAGTCACTGATAAGGAAGTCGCTAGATAGCAACCGTGGCGCCCTTAAAGGCAAATAGGGCTGGAGGAAAGGGCGCCCATGGCTCGGAGACGCCCCGGGCACCCCTTCCTTTAGACCCCTACAGACAAAGTTTTTGATTGTTCCGTCCTACTAGTACCCCCCCCCCCCGTGTACTATTTACATCCCTCTCTTCAGAGAGAGGACTTGGACATTATTAGAAAACTTGCCTCGGACAAGGAGAACCCTAGGCGAAGCCATTCTACAGGAGTACACGAGGCAAAAACTTGGGCACGATCACGACCCACAAATTCCCCTTCCTTTTCCCTACTCCAGTTCAAGCATATTTTCTCTATCCGATAAACAGTCTTTAGGATCTATTCTAATATCTCCCGGAATTAGATCCAACTTCAAAAATCTGCATGTAACAGAAACTCTTCGACCCTAGCAAAGAGATATAAAATTGAGGTCGTATTGTGTTTACTTCTATAGATTAGAAAATAAATAAACTAATTCCCAGTATCGCCCAACCTAGGACCGTGTTATTCTAAACAAAGCTTACTTCTACGGTTCATCCCCTAGACATATAATTACATATACTATACTACTATATATAATTAAATGTACATATACTATATATAAGTAAATAATAGAAAAGACAAATATTTATTTTCTAATATGTTGCTCAATTTTCATTTTATTTTGTTCATAAAAATAATTCATGGATAAATTCTATTTAAAAAGTACTATTAAGAGTTAGATTGAATATTATTAATAATCTACATTTAGAGTATTTATATGTAAATTAATGAGCTCACTTTTATTTTATAAACATGTTAACCCAATAAAATAAAATTATGCATACAACAAAGTTCAGTTACACATAGAGTTGATACGAATTAAATATTTTTAACTTTTAAATACAAAATTATTGAGGAGCAAAGAATTTAGGACATTTTCATAGCACGCTTTGAATCTGTCAAAATGAGATAATAAAAAAAATATAAATGTTCCGTTTCTAGGTAATTTTATGTCTAAACAAAAGGGTTACCCCACAAAAATATTTTTATAATCAAATAAAAAGAATGTCAAAAAAGAAGAAAGACAAATTAAAAGAGTTATAAAGACTTGCAACTTTTTTTTCTATTTTTTTAAAAAAGCAGTTATCTGTCTCGTAATATATCCCTCGAGGCTTGGAAACAAGAGAAAAGAAACCGAAAAACGAAAATGAAAGAGAAATAAGGATACTTTAAGAAAATAAATCTCCTGTTGGCAAAACTAACTGCCAATTTTTAGAAGAAAAAGAAGCGTTTTCTTTCTTCTTGTTATTTTAATTTATTGTCCTGAAGGAATGTTTGTGAAAAGCTTCACAATGGAAGGGGTAGAGAGTTTGTTTTCAGACATTCGAGAAGTAAAAAGAACTTGCCAGGCAGTTTTTGCTATCCTTTTCTTATTTTAACGAAGTGTATTAGGGGTAAAGAAAAGAAAAAGATGGAAATAAAGAAATAAAAAAAGAAAAAAAATCTGGGGTGAAAACTTTGTCAAGGAATTTTTACCAAGTTTTTTTTCTCAAGGAAATGGGAATGAACAGAAGTAAAGTAAAAAGCAACGATAAGGTAGTGGTTAGAACAATTAGACTTTATTACAAATTCAATTTGATTTATTTTGTTTCTTCAGCAAACATTTTTTAATTTTAAAATTTAAAAAAAAAAAAATCAACAAAACAATCTAAATAGATCACTAATAACTAAGTGCGTAGGCTTCCGCGGGTTGACTAGTAATGAACAGCTTGGTTTTCCGGTGAAATCCACGTCACGAATGGTTTGAAGTCTACCGTTTCGCTTCCACTACTGGAAGCATCTTCAGAAGTGTGGTGGATCGTGATGTTAACTCGAAGCACATTAGTATACCTTATTGCTTTGAGTTGATGTCGCGAAACACCACACTCCTGAAGATGTTTCCAGTAGTGGAAGCGAAACGTCAGACTTCAAACCCTTCGGTACACGGATTTTACTGGAAACCAAACTGTTATAGTACTGTCCATAACAAAAATATGTCCGTTGTGAGGGGTAACATACTAAAAGATGCAATAGTATAATTACCCCGAAACAATAGTAAAAATAAATCGAAGCAAAATAAGTTATTTTGCCAGTGTAGCCGAGTGGTTAGCTTCAGCAAATCCACTAGAAACGAAGGTCTAAACACCGACTTATCAGGAGAGTTCGAATCCCAGAGAGAAGAGATCTGTTTTACACTTACGATCACAATGAGTAAATGAGTAAAGTGGTCAGATCCCTTGTCCTGTAATAACCTAATGAATGAAGTGTTGACCGAGACGAGACATAAATGAAAAAAATAATTGTGTTAAAATAGTTACTGGTGTCCACATTTCTCTGACAACCAATTACATTGTTCCCAACATTAAATTAATAAAAAAAACATTCAAACTTGCTCTTTGAGTTTTATTAATTTTGTCTAAAATTCCCAAATCTCGTAAAAAAAAAAAAAATAATTGTATACATTCTATTTTATCTGAGTACTGAAAATTAGTACAAAAATGTAACACAAAATTTCATGTAAAAACATTTGAGAGAAAAGGAAAACTACCGGATAAAAGCTAAACTACAAGAAAACTTGCCCACAAAATATAAATAACAAAAACACAGGAATCGGTAAAGGACAACAACGTTTTACTTAATGTTACAGTTATATAAGTTTAATTTGTTAACAAATATTTATTATTACTCAAAGACTGATTAATTTTAAGGATTTATAATCACGCAATAATTATTTCCTTAATAATTGAATAATCGATTCTAGTAGATAACTTTCATACAATTTTAAGAAATAAATTTTTAGGTATTCAAAGAAAATGGCTAAACTGCTTTTTATCCTAGATGTCGGAAGTCTTTTGAGTTGTCTCTTCAACGGCAAGATTGGACGTAAATCCCAAATACTAAGATATCCTACTTCAAACACTGCTATTTCAATTAGTTTTATAATGAAGGAGTAGTCTATAGTACTTCACACTGCACTGAATGTCTTGTAGAAGAGATCTTACTACCACATGATCTTCTATGGCTCCATTCTCCGATGTCTCTTTTGATGTTGGCGATTACAGCAGTTTCCTAATCCTTGGGGATTTTCTTTCATCATCAAAAAAACAAAGAAAATTCCCCAAGCACTAGGAAACCTCTGCATTTTCCAGTTACAGTTTGAAGCAAATGTAGGGGAAACCTCAATCTCAATTGAAGATTATGAAAATGTTCCATCAAAACCCCTAATAGCAGGAACCATAATAGAACTTATATTTTAACTATCATAAATACAAAATTTTTGTATATTTTTTTTTAAAAATAGCTACGTCTGATTAAAAACCAAACAATCTAATTATTAAAACAAATATAAAGAAGGCTAAAAGATTTTATTTAAAGAACTTGATAAAGCTTAATGTCGAGGCCGATAAGAAAAGGAAATATATGAAGAGAAAAGGGGAAAAAGAAAACCTAAGATATGTGGGGTTAGTCAGGGTGAAACTGTTGGGCCGCTTCTGTTCACTACGTATGCATATATATATATATATATATATATATATATATATATATATATATATATATATATATATATATATATATATATATATATATATAGGGAGATACAGTAAATCCTACCTTATAGCAAGGAAAGTAAAGGAGGCACAAAGCTTTCCACTGGTCTGGTATGGCTCGGCAGCCAGGCAACTTCGTACAGGGTAAACAAAATCATAAATTACTAAGAGTTTGTTCTAAGGGTGGGCAAAAACTTCTCAAACCCCTTCTTAAATACTATATGGAAGTGGGCTTCCCCCTTCGACTTGCCCACTTCTTATCTTAAAACATAACTACCCTTCCACCCTGCTTTCCACCCCTTAGACACATATATAATCCAACTGTATGGGACCTTGTTTTGTATTTATTATTTCGATTAAATCAGCTTTTAGCTTTATCAACAAGTACATCAATTACTTTAATGAAAGCTACCGGCTAAATATAAATTTGCTATGCAACAATTGCTATTCAATATACAAGAATCAGCATTAAGATATAATAGGTTACTATAAATGCAATCAGTAGCTGTGTTTAATTATTTTAATTAAATAGATTGCAATTACGCTCCTGACAAATACGCTCTAAACAAATAATTTGAACTGAAACTTTTTAATAATTTTAATTATTAAATTATAAATTAATTCATCAAGTAATTATGTAAAATATTTAATGTCTAAGTTTAAAAAAAAAAATTAGCATTAACTGGTTTTAAAAACTAAACGCATCAAGTTATCGTAATAAGTTGTACGGATATTCATGTTTTATTCAATAACGAAATTATTTATAAAAATGTTAAAAGAAAAAATGTATAATTAAAATGAATGATAAGTCAATTCTAAGCTTGGGTTTAAAAGCGTAAATCATTTGTAAGGTAAGTCCAAGCAAACGTCAAAGTGTATAGCGTAAAGTATGTATAAAGGCGGCCATACACGAAGAGGAAATCCTTGAGGTTTGGACTGTTCAGTCCAAACCTCAAGGATTTCCTCATCGTGTACGTGTGTGAAGCGGCGTTAAGGCCACCTGTGCACTGCAGTTCCCAAAACCCCAAACAAAATTTGTTTTTCCGCCTTGAGGCCGAAACGTAGGACAGAACTACGCAGTCACCTTTGGCGTGTATTGAATTGACGACATCGGCCTCGAGGACTTTTAAAGCTTGTGTTGAGTAAGGTGAGGGTGAGGTGCACTTGCACATCCATGGTTATTTATTATTTTTTCTAATTTTTGTTGATTATTTTCTGTCAATATAATTTAGTCTCTTTTTGACATTCATACAAAATCATGTGTCGATCTTTGTGTAATATGTTAAGTGTTACTTATTAGCATTAGTTTGCGCGTTGCACCCCGCAAACTGGTGACCCCGTTGAACCGTTGAACCGTTGAACGTTGAAGAATAATTGTTACTCAGGAACTACGTAAAGGTCAGTTTTAAATTTTATCTGCAATTATAATAACATCAAATTTTTTTTTTTAAACATTTGACAGTTTGACATAAAAAGTTTTATTTCAATAAAAAATTAAAAAATGAATGATTCACTCATTAATTTAGAAGACGAGGAAGCTGGGACATCCCAAGTAGCTACTGTTGCTGTAAAGCTACCTCAATTTTGGAAAAATCGGCCTGAATTATGGTTCATTCATGCCGAAGCTAATTTCGAACTGTCAAAAGTGACAGCAGATACAACGAAGTTTTATCATATAATAAAAACATTAGAGGAGGACATGTTAGAATATGTTTCCGATGTAGTTTCGCAACCACCCGCTACTGGAAAGTATGAGGCGCTTAAAAAATCTTTACTAGCCGCATTTTCAGAAAGTAGTGAGAAGAAAATCAGACGTTTATTAAACGAAATGGATTTAGGTGATCGCAAGCCATCCCATCTGTTGCGACAAATGAAAGATCTGGCTGAAGGAAAAATTTCAGATGAAGTTTTGAAATCATTATGGATAAAACATCTACCCTCTAATGTGCAATCAATTTTATCAGTTAGCAATGAAAATGTCACGACTTTGGCAACCATGGCTGATAAAATATTTGACTTGATTGACACAAACGCAACTGACAAGACAGTCAACGCTGTAACTAAACATAGTAATGCTTCAACATCCACCGAACATAAGGAACCAACGACATCAGCAACGAATCTAGGAGAAATGATGAAAACAATGCTTAATGAGATGACAACTCTGAAATCGGAGGTTGCATACTTAAAAGGACGTTATCATCAACCTTACCGTAGAAGGTCAAGATCCCGAGGTCGTTCAAATTCAATAGCTAGAGAGCGAAAGAGCGGCAACTGCTACTTCCACGACAAATTTGGAAAGGATGCACGTAAGTGTACAAAACCGTGTGCATTTAAGCAGCAGGAAAACTAGCGAGCCAGACTGCTTCAGCGGCAGGAGTAACTGGCGTAACACGTAGCCGCATGTTTATAAAGGATAAAAAATCAAATCTTCGTTTCCTAATAGATTCAGGAGCGGATATTTCGGTTATTCCTCCCCAAACAAAATTTGAGAAGCGACCAACTAGGACAAAACTATTTGCAGCCAACGGTTCACCTATAAAAACGTACGGACTAGTGACGTTAAACATAGACTTAGGGTTACGTAGGTTGTACAAGTGGACATTCACAGTTGCTGACGTAGGTAGACCAATTTTAGGAGCTGACTTTATTAGTAAATTTGGACTCATAATAGACCTGAAAAATTCTCGACTTACTGACAGCTTGACAAGCATTTCAACCAAAGGAGAGACAGCACAGACACCACCCGTGACAATACGATTGGTACAAGAAAGCGATAAGTTTTATGAGGTGCTCAGAAACTATCCAGAGCTACTGCATGAAGAAGACGTGTTTCGAGAAGCGGTAAAACACTCCACCACCCACCACCTCCAAACGGTTGGAGCTCCTGTGTACCAAAAGTTCCGACGTCTGGATCCTGCTAAACTTAAGGATGCCAGACAAGCCTTTGATGAAATGGTTGCACAGGGGATTTGCAGACCATCAAGAAGCTCTTGGGCCAGTCCTTTACATATGGTGCGCAAGAAGAATGGCGAATGGAGACCTTGTGGCGACTATAGGAAGTTAAACGCAGTTACGGTGCCGGACAGGTACCCACTTCCCCATATCCAAGATATCACAACAAATCTTCATGGAGCCAAGATATTTTCCACCATAGACTTAAGAAAGGCCTATCATCAAATCCCAATGGAGCCGGCGGATATACCGAAAACCGCCATCACCACACCATTCGGTATGTACGAGTTCATTAGAATGCCTTTTGGACTACGCAATGCCGCACAGACATTTCAAAGACACGTCAGGCAGGTGCTAGCTGGTCTCGATTTTGCACAGCCGTACCTCGACGACATCCTAATAGCGTCAGAGAACGAAGAGGAGCACATAGAACACCTCAAGTTACTCTTTCAGCGATTAAGCGAGTACGGTGTAGCAATCAACATTGCTAAATGCGTATTTGGACAACACCAAGTAAGTTTTTTGGGACACGAGATCTGTAGAGAAGGTGTGAAACCACTCACTAAGAAGGTTGAAGCCATCAAGAACTTCCCTAAACCTCAAACCATACAAGAGCTTCGCCGATTCATTGGCATGGTGAACTTTTATCATCACTTTATACCGAACATTTCTCGAATTCAAGCACCTTTGACAGCACTGACGAAAGACGCGAGGAAGAAAGACCAAAGACCGGTACAGTGGGACCAAGAAACAGACAGAGCTTTTAACGAATGCAAACAAGCCTTATCAGACGCGACAGTACTGGCATTCCCCTCGACAAACGGACAGATGTCACTTATGACAGATGCATCAGACGTAGCTATAGGAGCCGTGTTACAACAACGAGACGACAATGCTAGACCGATCGGATTTTTTTCGAGGAAACTTACTGCAAGCCAAAAACAATACAGTACATACGATAAAGAACTACTGGCAGTGTATGAAGCAATAAAGTATTTCCGCCACCTTTTGGAGGGACGAGAATTTACTGTATACACTGATCAGAAGCCCTTAACGTATGCATTTCAACAGAAAACAGACAAAAGCTCACCTCGACAAATTCGACAGCTAAATTTTATAAGTCAATTTACTACTGACATCAGACACGTTTCTGGAAGTAAAAACATTGTAGCGGATACACTATCTAGACTGGAAGAAGTATTTACGGGACAAACAATTAACTATGAGACATTAGCTAAGTTACAGGAGACAGACGATGACTTGCAGAAATTTTTACTTGACAATAAGACAGTCGTACGACTTAAACTGACTGACATCCCTAATTCAAAATGGAAGGTTTACACAACAACAGACGGGAGACCTTTTATTCCCGAGGCAGTAAGAAAAACAGCTTTTGATTTAGTTCATAATCTGGCACATCAAGGAAGAAGAGCTACATCCAAAGCTATTAGGCAGCGATTTTTCTGGCCGAAGATGAATGCGAACATCTCTTCATGGGTTCGCACATGCATTCAGTGTCAGAAAAATAAAATATATCGCCATACCAAAGCCCCACGAGGAGAGTTTGTTGATGCGCCACGATTCGCACACATACATGTAGATTTAGTAGGACCACTTCCCCTTTCAGACGGATGCAGGTACTTACTAACGTGCATTGATCGGACAACACGATGGTTAGAAGCAATACCACTGAAAGACATTACAGCAGAAACGGTAACCCAAGCTTTCTTTACCGGATGGATCACGCGTTTTGGATGTCCTGAAACACTGACTAGCGACCAAGGAAGACAATTTGAAGCGACAACATTTCGGAAGCTTATGGAATATTGTGGCATAAGTAAAACAAGGACCACAGCCTATCACCCGGAAGCTAACGGAATGATAGAAGCGGTACACAGAACACTGAAAGCTGCAATTAAATGCCATAACCCGACAAAATGGACTGATTCACTACCACTTGTGTTACTAGGATTAAGGACAGCCTACAAAAATGACTTACATGCCACAACTGCTGAACTGACGTACGGACGCAATCTAAGACTACCTGGACAGTTCTTTACTAAGACCGACTTAGGCCGAATAGACGACGCTTACGTTAGCAAGTTAAAAGAACAGGTAGAGAGGATTAAACCGCAAGGAATAAAGAGACATGGAACATCTGCAATATTTATTCACAAGGACCTAACTGAAGCAAGCCACGTATTTGTACGAGTAGATAGAGTGCGAAAGCCATTAGAAGCACCCTACGAAGGCCCCTACAAAGTTATTGCTAGAGAGGCAAAGTGGTTTAAAGTCGACGTCAATGGCAAAGAAAAACATATTTCAATTGACCGTTTGAAGTCGGCGTACCTAGCAAACAGTGAAGAAGCAGTTCCGAAGGCTAAGAAAGTCACCTTCGCCCCTAACTCGCCCTAAACGAACAACTTAGAGGAAGGTCACTAAGGGGGGAGGTATGAGGTGCACTTGCACATCCATGGTTATTTATTATTTTTTCTAATTTTTGTTGATTATTTTCTGTCAATATAATTTAGTCTCTTTTTGACATTCATACAAAATCATGTGTCGATCTTTGTGTAATATGTTAAGTGTTACTTATTAGCATTAGTTGCGCGTTGCACCCCGCAAGGGTTTGGTAAAAAAAACCTCCAAAAGGAAATCCAGGAGACTTTTTTCTTGAGGATTTCCTCTTCGTGTTAACGCACGAATCTATGAGAGAAGTGGGAAAAATCTTCAAAGTTATAATTCATGGCCAATGTGTTAAACATTTGTACTGCTTTTCAATTTTTTAATGTGAAGATAATAATTATTTTAGTTAAACATTAACTCAAGCTGTTACAGATTAGCGAAAATAGCTAAAAATATGCGTATTCGTATTAAAGCTGTTGAAATTAGCTTACATTGAATTAATCGGACAGGAATAAGTAAAGACAGCTTTCAAAAATGATATACGGAATAAAGAATATATATATACCAAAAAATGTGGTAATGGGTAAAACGAGGAATTATTGCAGTGTTTTTACAGTGAATATATGGATAGGAAAGAAATCTGCAGAATAAAAAATTCCCCAGTCTCCTCCAACCTACCGACTTAACTTTTCTTGTGGCAAGTAATGTATATGTGTTTTCTCGTAGTAATACAATTTACTTTTAAGGATTAATTTAATAACATCTTTTATAATTATTTTAGAATAAAAAAGAGGAAAAACTAATTATTTATGATGCGTTACATCAACAGAGTTTCATAAGTAAACATTTACATATCACAGCTTTTTATTGTTAGAAGCCACATATTAGTCACCCCTAACAAATTACATAAGAATTTTACATTTTATTTCTTATTTATTTACGTTTCCCCTTTGAGAAAGACTAATTTATTTTCATTCAATGGTATGCACAAAATAATAATTTAATTATATGTAAACCCTTCAAAGTTAACTATATTAACAAATTTTTGTTACAAAAAGGCAACTTGTTGAATAAATTGATGTTCACTATAAAAAAAAACTTTAACAACTGCAAAACAGCAATATACTTATTTTTATAGCAAAGTTTTTATTTATTTTATTTTATAACACTGTTCTGTTGATCAAACCAAGAAAAATAAAGTCTTATCTTTGTTTGCTTATCAGGACCATTTCAATTATATTATATTCTTTGTGGTTCACCGTAAAATTTAAATACTTTTTCTTTTGGATGGAGTAAAAGATCTCTAAACATTTGTTGTAGAATCTATGTAACTTTTGTTTTTTACAACTTTTATTTTTGGTCTAAGTTTTATCACAATACAAGAAACACAACACAATGAAACAAAAGAAAAGAAAGAAAATAAAAGAATAATGATTTTCTCTTGACTCTATCAAACCTATACATAATACTTTAACCAGTTAAAGAAAATAGTTTCATAAAAAGTTTCGGAAAACATAAAAGATAAGATAAGTAGGATTGGGTCTTCATTACTTTACTTCTTAAGACTTGCCTAATTCACAATTTTAAGAAAATCTCCACCAAGTTATAAAAAAAAAGTGTTTTTTTTAAAATTTGTAATTAAAAAATGTGTTTATTCTATTTATGGCACTGAAAATATAAAAGCTTTAACTATGTGAATATCGACTGTAAAATAATTAAAAAATTGAGGATCTGTCAAAGGATCTGCCAAAAGTGTCTCACCGATGCGATGTTTCGAAAAAATTAATTTCTTTTTTCGAGGTTTATTTTATTCTTGTATAGTACTTTAGAGAAATACATTTTTATAAAACGTTGGTAAATCCAAAACATTTGATTTTTACTTTTGACTGATCCTCACTATCTTTATCTATATAAATAATAATTAATATAAAAATACCATTTTTAAAAATTAGTCTTATTTTCAATTTTGCTTCAAAATTGGGATAATAGGTGTGCGATGAAACTTAAAAAGCAAATAAATTTGACGCCATTTTTTTTTTTTTTTTTTGGTTTCTGTATTCTTCACCTTAGTTGTATCTATGTGCTAAATTTGGGGAAGATTAAATGACGATAAGTGCTTCAAAATTGGGATAATAAGTGTGCGATGAAACTTAAAAAGCAAATAAATTTGACGCCATTTTTTTTTTTTTGTTTTTGGTTTCTGTATTCTTTACCTTAGTTGTATCTATGTGCAAAATTTGGGGAAGATTGGATCACGAGAAGTGGTTAAAAATTGGGGAAACGGAAACGTGCGATGAAACTTACAAAGCAAAGTAATATAAGACAGTAAAAATGAATGTTTGTTTGTCTCAAAAGCGGCCCACACACAGTCAATAGAATTGTCAATATACAAAAGTATTGTTAATACTATTGACCGTGTGCGGAGTTGGTATTGATATAAAAAACAGTATTGATGAAGATTTGTTAATAAATTCCATATTGACAATAATGTTTTCAATAATATCGATATTAATCGTGTGCGGGGCATTATGCCTGGCAAAACTGTTCATCCGATTGCGATGAAACTTTAGGGAATGGTTGGGCATGCCTGAGAAGGTTTCTGAGTTAGTAAAACTATATTTAAATTTTGGTAAGCAGGGGTACGGAGTACAAAAATGTCAAAGTAATGAAAACCTTTAATAATGCGTATCGTTGAAAAGCTCTTTGAGAGTACAGTAATGGTTGTTATGTACATTTTTGTCATATTTTCTTTTAGAAGGGAGTAAAATGGAAAATACAGGAAAATATTTGTATAATATATATATATATCTATAAAAAAAAAAAAAAATGTTTGTTTATCTGTATGTCTCTTATGCCAATATTGTATATTGTACAAGTATATATATTGCAAATTGTAATATAAATTTTTCATACAATGCTGCAACATTAAATTAACTATTTATAAGGTTATCAAAGGTAGCAGGTATACATGTCTTATGTTATTAATGTTTATTAGGCGGTACGAAGTTCGCCGGGTCAGCTAGTTTTCTATATAAATAAATATTACATTAGACCAAGTCTAAATTATATATTAATATTTATCCTATAGATAAAATAAGATTATAATATTATTTTGTTGTAAAATATTAATGTGCAATTATTGATACATTTAGTGGATGACAAAATTAAGGTAAAACAATTATAATAATTAATACCAAGGGTACAATATACGCAAACGCTTTATCAATTTATAAACATAAGAAGGAAAACGAAATTAAAACGAGAAAACAAATATATACATTTTAATTAAATTAAAAATGTTTAAAAAAATAACTTTGATTAAATAAGAAAAACAAAATAGAAAAAAGGAATTTGGGCACAAACTTTTAGCACAAAAAAACTTAGGCTATAAGTCATAAAAACAAAAACAAAAATTAAAGTAACATTTTTTGGAAATTGTTTTTTTTATATGGTAGTAAAAATAACTTTTTATTCAAACAGTTTTTATTGAAATAGAAAACAAAGAACCTAGTATAAAATTATATGGGAAAAAAAAAAAAATAAATCGATGGGCTCATAAGATATACGTAGTAGATGTATACGTCAAGTTTTTGTTTCGTTCTTCAATTGTTATGTAAATTATTTCGAGCGGGAAAATAACTTTTCGCTATATTTTGTTTTTACAAAAGGTTTATACATAATAAGTAAATCTTTCAAGGAAAAAAAAATTGTTATTTTACTAAAAAACAATAGTTTCCTACCTCCCAAATATGGAATATATATATATATATATATATATATATATATATATATATATATATATATATATATATATATATTGATTTGGTGGATAAAATTGTTACATTTTATTTTAAATCAAATCAATAATAAAATTGACTCGGACAATGAATTATATTATGCAACAAAATTCCCTTTCAAATTGAAAAGCCTTCATTCTGAGTTGGGTTTAGCTAAATGTTATTGACATATTGAATTATAGAAGTTTTCAGTCGACTGGGTCTAGTCGGGAATATAGGCTTAGGAATAAAGTGATGTGTGTTTCTTGAACTAAACACTCCTAGACATTGGAATTCAGAGCCGTGGATTATGCGTGCTCGGATAATCCTGATTCTACATTGTATTACGAAAGCAAATCTACAACTGGAAATAGCACTATTCGTATAATGCCTTTATGTACTTACTTATATAATTCACATAAAATAACTCAGTACATTACCACGAGTCAAATACCAGATAAATATAAATCCAAAAAACTATAACCACAATTCCAAGCGAGTTAAGGAATGATCCTTACCAATTTTTAATTAATTTTTTAGGAAATGTAAAATCATTAAATACCTATATAAATATCCATAATATATTATGTAAGATAATATGTAAAGAAAATTTAATAGCCAAATTTGTAAGTTATGAAGATAAGGTTAAAGGCGCATTCACGACATCCGATCTGGAGTTGCGCATCTCCAAGACTCAATTCAAATTTTTACAACTAGTTCTACAGCTGCAAATCTGGAGTCCAGCCCAGCATTGAACAAAGAGCCTCCAGAACAATTGTTAACAAGAGTCTAAGGAATGGCGTAAGAATATGATGGTTCAAAGTATTATATTGGAATTGTTTAATATTTAATATCGAAATGAAAAGCAGGCCGATACTCGCACTCGCACAAAGAAGCTTAGATGCTGAAGGGAAGAAGAAAGAAGAATAAACCTCGCTAGAGATAATAGTAGCTAAACCAGAATTTGGTGGCGAAAGTTCGTTGATGGCCTATCCTCCACCTAGGTGGTAAAGGTGGTAAACAATAATAAAGCGAATAATCGAGTAAAGATTGATCAGAAAGGTAGATTTTTACATTGCATTACTGGAGCAAAACTACAACTCGATAGAGCGTAAATATTTATTTAGGTATAAAATTACACTAGTGATCCAAAAAATTTAAGCTAAATATTTGTAATTTTAAAACAATATATTCGCAGAATATTGATTGATAATTAAAGATGTTAAATTGAGAAAAATAATTAAAATACTGTCTGTCTGTACCTAATAGCTTCATTAAGACGAAACTGCAAGTTGGAAGCCGAACATCTACAGCACTTAAAAGATGGATTCGAGTGAAACCAGGAGTAAGTTTATATAGCTAACAGAGAAACTATTTGTCTGTTTTGTAATTAAACAAATGAAATGAATGTTCAATTTTTCATCAATTATATAAAAAGCATATAGCGTGAAGAGATAAAAACAATTTAATGGAAGATTGCCCCTAAAAAGTTGTTCTGCATTTAACAGATTACAATAATAAATGCCTTTATTAAACTTGAATATAGATCATTTTTTAAGGTTTAAAACTCTTTTTAAACGTTAGGGGGAAGAAATTGTATTATTTTAAGAGATACGAGAGATTTTTAATTTCAAAAACAGTGTTAGCTTTTTTTCGAAGATTTGCTGGATTGAAGCATGAGAGGAAGTGGAAAGTAAAAAACCGAAAAAAAAACACGCAACACACAGATTTATTGTACAAAATGCTCACTGTTGCTCAGTTTAATGGAAATAGGGATGTTCAACAGGGTCTGGGGTAATGCTATGACACCTGTTGCAAAGGCAACACTGGCTTTTCTAAACTAAGGCTCAGGCCTGCCACCTGTTAAAACACCTAAACTAAACCTAGATATATATTTCTCACTTTCAAAACTCACCCTTCTCTAAACTAACTAAGCATCACGCTAACACTATTTAGCATTAGAGGCTTTCCTTAATACAAAACGTTAAATTGAAACATCGTGCCAAACGGCTATTTCAAGACCCCCCCCCCCCCCATTCTCTTAATAACATCCCAGGCAAAATAAGCCCTTGTGATTTAAAACAATTCAAACTGAAAGGCAAAATTTGCTTTTGATAATTCCAGGTTTAAAGTAAACTTAATTTTACATTTGAAGGGTCAGGGTACTTTAGAAGGGTCGGGGTACTTTAGAAGGACTTAGATAAACAGTTATCTGTAACAGAAAACAGTGCTTAATTTAATCTTTTAGATGCCACTAAGTTTGTGTATAATTTTACACTTAGTAAATTTAAATTACAACAAGGAAAGGAGCCATAATTTTAAACCAAATTAATATTTTAGAACATTATCTACGGTAAACATCGATGAGTTAATAAAGTACTCGAACATGCAATAATATCTCTAAACTGAACGAAGTATTGAAGATATTCGTTTACTAGTATTACAAACGATACACAATACTATCGTCATCTCCTGTAAAATGTGCAGTTAGGAGTAAACGATTATGAAGGTACACTCGATAAAATGTTTGAATGTTTGACAACACAAAACGTATCATAAAGATAAAAAGAACTTTTTAAAACTTTGAAACTCGTAACAAAGAAATTGAAGTAAGTTGTGTTTTTTGTAAACATAAGATAAACGACGTAAAGCTTGAATAAAGTTGGATTATATCTTTTTAACCAGTTTACAGAGTCTAATGAAACGTCGATCTTAACGCTTGCAGTGAGCAGGGTTTTCCTCTTGTTTAATACCAATCTTAAAAAGTTTAACGGGTTCGTCATAGAGCAAGCAGCAAGCATCAAGTTCGGCTACAAAACCATCAAACGACCCAGATGTGCCTACCAACTTAGCGAACGACTAATATAAAACCCTTGGCATTAGTATATAGTCTCCATTAAAAATACTGTCGCAATATCTGGCTTTTATACCAACATTTGTGACGCAAACTTATAATATTATACTGAGTTAGAATGTTCTAATAGGTGAAATAAAAGGACGAAATGATTCTTTAATATCTTAAAAAATAAGTTAAGTTGAATGAGGGGAGAGGGGAAACACGCAAAAATTGATGTTTTTTGGCAAAATGGCATAACAAATTAAACACTTCCCACAAGTGTTACATATTTTTGTAATCTACTTTCCCCTACCTTTCATTTGATACCCCTCTCAAAATTAAAAAAAAAAAAATCCCGTAACAGAAATTATCCGAAATTTTGGATTTCCGGTTAATCAGATAAAATTGCTATTCATATTTTTTTTCTCTGGCCCAGCAGACCGCACATTTTGGATATTTTTTTTATAATTTAGGTAATAGCAGAAATATAGCTTTAGGAGGGGGGGGGGGGGGGGGGCAGCAAAATTTTGATGTTTTTTTGGCAAGATGGCGTCAAACATTTAACACTTTCCACAAGTGTTTAATTTTTATTACTCACCTCAAAATTTAAAAAAAAAATTTTGAGTGATGTGAATTATCCGCCATTTTGGATTTGAACAAATGGTAATTTTGAGTTCGCTATATTTTTCCGGTGTGCGCGTCAAAATGATCTTTAAAACTGGAAAGGTTTATGTTTTATATCTCTTTCGATTCAAAGGTTATTGGAACCGTTCAGAGTGAGACACAGGAACGAAACTATAAGGGTTTCTTTTTTTGATTTTACCAACGAAACCCTAAAAAGGTACCAAGTTTCTCCCAAGAAAACTGAAATAAAGTTATTACTATTTTATTTATTTGATGCCACATAGAGCGCATTTCTTCGGAACGTGTTGACCTTGGCTTTACCCACGAACACAGTATCAATGCTAATTACACTGTGATGTAGAGTTCGGATCAATATGCACTTAAACCTCAAAATATGCATTTAAAAACGGCAAAATATGCACTTCAAATAAGGAATTATCTCAAATATGTAATTATTCCTAATATATACAGCCCAGTAGACAGCTATAGATAGATAGCAGACAGCTATAGATAGCAGACAGCTATAGATAAGAGCTAACAGATAGTTAAAACGAGTTTGTTTTTACCATTGATACCTTCTCTTAATTATCTAAATTTTCTTTGAAATTACACCAGCGGTCGGAAAGGATCATTATAAAATAAGGAAATATCTATGTTTTGGTGAAAAATTAGGAATTTTAAATTAGTATTTTTAATAATAAGTGTTGACTTGTAACAAATATTTGTTCTGACAATCATAGGATATCTATGGAATTTTAAGGAAACTTATCAAAACAGTAAGTACAAAATATTAATATCCAATAGAACCTGAATTATACTTAACATGAACCAACCTTATATCAGAGATTTATTATTTCAGATTGACAATAGCCACCTAGGTTAGAGAAAATTTAACTTAAAAAACTAAAGGATGAAATAGTAATCTTCTAGTCAGGTAGATATATAAGCATTTTTAATTATGTATTATGTTACAAAATATAACGACTGTATAAGAGTTACTAACAATAAATATGGTTTTCAGCCTGAAGATGACCCAAAGAGGGGTCGAAATATCGCAAAAGTGAGCTTCTAATTTTTTCCTTTTAGACCCTACTTACCAATAGGAAATATCCTTTCACGAAACTACTGAAACATATTTAAGTGCAGGAACGTTAGCTTGTGTCTGATCTATATCATCTCTGCACTCCACCCCTTCCAGGATTCGGGCGACATTCTCCACTGTGGTCAAGCCCGATGAATCCCAACCTTTGAGTCACTTGGAGGTTGTCTAGGGCACTTCGTCTTCAGAATGATCAAATTAGCCGAACCGTGAAAGTAACACTAGTGTTACCTCCTAATTCATTGGAGGTAACGAAACTCTCCAGATTTAATCCGATAATATGGGCAACAGTCTATGAATCGTCACCAGTAGCTTATTCTGGGATTAAGTCTAAAAATAAGAAAGCCAGACTACACACGGTATCTACCAGTAGATACTGGTAATCCCCCTATTCTAGCTGGTACTAGGGCAGGGGGTTTACGTGCCCCTTTAGTTAGATTATGAACAAATGTTTCGACTTTCCCCGATAAAAGTAAATTATTATATGTTACTTCTTTTTTTATCGATATTTTGTACTTATTTGAAATTTCTTCCTTAGAAAAGAGTAATAGCTGCAACTGGTTTAGTTTTGCTGCTTCCGGATAAAAGAGTAATATTAAGTAGTATTTAGTTGTTCAAACTTTTTAGAAAAGAAATGTGTGTAGTATTATAATTTTCTTCTGCTGTGTTTGTACTCAAGAATTTTTTTTAAAATTATTAGTGATTATTTTAAGTAAACAAATTTTTACAAAAATCAACGAGCAACCATATTCATTTTTTTTACATACATCTATAAAGTAAAATATTATGATTATTTCTATAGTTATACAGTAGAACCTCATTATAACGGACGTAGCTTCTAACTGACAGGTAAAAAAGAAAAATTGTGATATTTTGTTATTCAATAAGTTAAGTTGGCAAATGACAATGTGTTGCCATAGTATTATGATATTTTTTATAAAAATTCCTTGCTGATTCCCACTTTAAAGTAACTATAATTTTTTTTTTTTTTTTTTTTTTTTCCAAACACCTAAACCTAAATAAATACTAAATTTTTAGAAGAAAACTGCAATAACACAAAAAGTATTAAAGGTTTTACCCTAAAAACAGCTCAAACCTGGGATCATCACAACTAATTTTACTACGTTTTTATTAGCTTGCTTTCTTGTTTGTTTGTCCGGTACAAATCTGGCAATCGATTTCTAACTAACTTCCCGAATAGCTAGACATTTGAAACTTTTAGCATAGCTCAGAACACGATGACAATGCATAATATTAATACTTTAGCCATCTTCCAGCAGAATTTAATAAGTTTTTAGCAAATGTTGCTGTATGGAAAGTTAGTTCGGAAAAAATCCGCAAGTTATTTTATTTGTTTTGCCATGTCCCATATTTACGCAATCTTCATTTTGACGGGTTTCAAATTTGTGATTTTTTTTAAATAAGAGATAAACATTGAATGACACAAACAGGAAATATATCGATTATATTATTTCAAATATATAGATGGCACGGTTTAGATTTGGTGTTGGGGAAATCCGTTGTACAAAGATTTGTCCTTTTATAGGTTTAAGATCAGCTCTCTAGTCTGTCATTTAAGTGAAGTAAATAAATTCGAAACTATTTTTTTTTTCACTAACATTATATATCAATAACAATTATATTATCAACATTACATACGATTACAACAGAAAATTTAGAAACGTAGTATATAAAAAATTCTTTTTATCTTGAAATTATTTAGTTTTACAGTTACATCAGTGATTAACAAGATACAAACTAGTTTTGAAATATTATTTTTAGTGTATAATTTTTAAAAAAATCAATTTCTTATTTTCGTCCTCCCGTAAAATTGATTAATTTTTAGTTGTTACTGTTATATTATATAATCCCTCGTCCATTGAAAACTTTTGTACGGTAAGAGTTTTGTGTGATGGTATAAGTTAATTTTTTGCTCATGCGGTAAGTGGTCGTGATCCCCTTTCCCCTCGTGCAGAACGGAAACGCATGGCTTAAAACACGGGTTTTTAAATAAACGTGTAATATGGATAATTGACAATTGAACTTAACATATAATGTGTAGTATGTTAAAGCTATTGTGACACCTTCTTGCTTAGGAATTTTGAAATATTGAGAGTTCTACGTTTATTAGGGTAATGAAAAAATTAAGGACATTTTCCTACAAGAAATTTACGGAAAAAACTAGCACAGGATACATATAAAATGAAATTAATATAACCTAATTTAAAAATTAATTAAGTTTTTAAATTTCTTGTCATACAATAAGGAATTAGTTCTACGTAGAAAGAAGTTATTTAACACAGGAAAATGGCTCAGGAGGCAGCTAGGAAGAGTGAAATATTTCTAGGTGTATTTTTGATTAAGTTGATAAGGAAGATTCTAGTAGGGTAGAGTAGAGTAGGTGATTAGTTAGGCAAGAGCGGAGATCATAGCCGTATAAGTGACGTCATTAGGCATACATCGAGTTGCAGGGTGGGGAGGAGGAATGGGGCTAGTGAGGTAACTTCCGGCTATGCTCTGTTATCTTTGTGTGTTAGGGTCCGAAGACATAAAATAGCTTCGGGTCTTTAGTTCCTCCCTAGAATTATCATTTTAAGTCATCATGATTATTCATGTAAACTATTTAGAAAGCCGTTTTACACTAGTGATTCAAGGATCCATGCAAATATCGTGTAAAGGTCTATACAGAAGCATTAAAGTGATATCTTTATTAAGCAATAAACTAGACTTTATCAATAATCATTAGAATTGAGATAGAAACCAAGTATTAATATGCCAACAAAATGGTATGGGTAAACCATTAATTAAATCAACATAGAGTATTCGACGAGACAGGTTAATTGAGCTGAGCGAAGCGAAGCCTCTTGTACTACACTTTGCATTTGGTTGGACACATACTCCTCCTGAACGGCTGAACCGATCTACACAAAATGTGGCACAGTCATAGAGACCAACCACCGGAAGTTATAAATCTGAAATGATCAAAATTGGTACCCAGGGCCCAGGGGTACGGGATACAAAAGTTAAAATAGTATATGCCTATCAAGATGCATGTCGTTGGAAAGCTCTTTAAAAGAACAGTTATTGTTGTTATTTTCACTTTTGTCATATTTTCATTTAAGAGTAGGGTAAAATAGAAAAATAGGAAAAAATGCTTTTTAATTAAAAATTAGAAATATTACTATTTTTGATCCGATTTCAGCTCTTTATGAATAAAAATGATTATTGTTTAAGATTAAAATGCTCGTTAAGCTCAATATTGCAAGCAGACAACTGCATTGCACACCTAGCAGCCTAATACCCTGCTGGGTCATTAGGTCAACCCTGCACTGGGTCTATCATGTAATTTTTTTTCAGTTCTTCTCTTGTGAATAATTTTGAGACGTGTGTGATAATTATTTTATTTTATCTCATTTTATTATAATTGGTTTTTTTTTTGCTATATTTTTTCATGATAGTATGAAGTTGTTTTGTTAAATAAATTATTAAATTCCTTCAATTTTTTTTATAATGGAAAAATATCGTCTTGGCTAGGCCCCAACAAATGACCTTGGCCTAGGAAAAGCCCGGCTCTGATTTTTCAATTTTAATTTTTTTCATATAAAAAAACAATTATAAATGTTTATCAACTATTTTTAGACAAAGTAATTATTCATAAGTGGTAAACAAATATAGGTTGGGTATCCAAAGAAATGTCTGCAACACGGCACCCCATATGCTTACCCACACATATGCTAGGGTGGTAACCAAAAAAATCCGAACCTAATAAACCAGTGGTAAATTACAGAGATTAAAGTAATGTCGACGAAATATAAAATTTTGGAAGTAAAACAGAAAGATTAGAGAGGAACTACTTTTTTGCTTTTAGGAGAGCAAGAATTTAAAATTTGAACTATTTAACATGTATATACATCAATATTTAAAGTAAAACAGGTGGTTAGATTGAACAGGTAGTGGTAAGGTGGAATGCTATCACTAAATAATGCCTAGCAGAGAAAAACCCTAGATTTTTGGGAGCAACACGTGTCCCTCTAACACCTACATTTACAACAGGTGAAATTAAATCTTTTACTGTTGCATCTTTCTCAAATAATTTATTATATGATAAACAAACAACTAATTAATAATAAGTAGCGCAACAGCTCGAGGAGGGGTTTAGGCTTGCCAGGGGGCTCATCCTTCAATATATTTATGTCCACTTGCAGGAGTTGGGAATCGAACCCGGACCTCCAGCGTAAAAAATACGGTCATTTGCAATGAGCTATACTTACGTGTAATAGCTACATTATACTACTATAATTATAATAAAATGTTAATTGCAGATCAATGATAATAATCTTTAACAGTATTAAAGATCTACAAATTTAGTAAAAACATCTAACTTTAATAACACCGCTGCTTAAACCTGAAGATGTTGCAAATAAAAAAATATCTGTAACTCAAACGCATTAGAAGTGAAACTTAAGTTCTACAAACAGTTGATTTTATGCATTGCTCTTATGATTAGCATTCGCGCCTACTGAATCAGAGGTCAGTGGATCGAGACTCGTCCAAATGAAAGATTTTTTACAGTTAAATCGATTTACCTGTAAAATAGATTGTCAATTGGTGTGGCACATAGCTTCCTCGCATCCTAGCGAGTACATTATTGATTTTATGCTTTTACAAGCCATTAATCTAATCGTTTTTGTAACCCGTCAGAATTGTTTTGATACATGAATTAAAGTATCAATTTAGCAAAAGTTAAAGAGGGCTGATGGTCCAAATTAATCTGACGCTATCTGCGGGTTACTTTCGATAAACTATAAAAGTTTCATTCAAATCAGATAAGTACTTTTGAAGCTATAGGTGTAAATAAATGTATGTTTGTGAGCATGTGGAAGAGAAATATATAAGCGCAGAAGGTTGAAACTTATGTGGGACCAACAATGAGCTAATTATGACCTACCATACAAATTTCATTAAAATCAGACTAGCAGTTTTTAAGATATGTTGGGTTCGCAAAAATTGAGTGACAGGCTGACAAAGACATGGAACCAAAAATGTTTGCTGATGTCTGAAACGGATTTCTGTCTTGGATTTTTAAAATTGCACATAAAAAAATTTTCGTTCTTCGAAACGATCACATGGCTCATAGCTTCCGTTACCTTCCGTAAGCTCGGAAGCAAAATCTTTCACTTGGACGAGTCTGGAAACAAAAACTTCGTTACACGATTTCGCTTCATCCAAGCCAATTTACTCTACGATGTTTCACTTCAAAAATAGAATTATTATTTAAAAATACGTATTTTCTACTTAAAAGACCTTCGTTATTCTTAAATGGTTGGGTCTATTAAGGAATTAAAAAGGTTCACTTTTGGGATATTTCAACCTTTTTTGGGTCATTATTAAGCTGACTGACTAGAAGCTTAAATTATGTTAAGTTTTTATAATTGAATATTAGTGATTCTCAAAATGTTCACCTAAATTTAGGTAATGCTAATACCATTTTATTTATTTTCATTATTACATGCTACACATTTTCTACATCTTCTCTATCTTAAAATCCTAATGAAGCTATATTTCCATATCGATTGTACCTCTAGTTTGTTACGTCAAACGAAACTGCAAGACCAAACTTCATACTACTTTCATTATATTGACATTACATACTTTTTAAAAAAGTTTTTCCTGCCATAGCAACTGCACCGAGCCACAACAATAAATTTACCTCTTTTGAATTACATTAAGTATGATTAACTCCAACGAATTCTAATTTAAAACAACTAATTTATTTTTATTTTTAATGATAATTATTTATAGAAGGATGTTGTAGGAATAAGTATGAAATAAAAAGTATTACATGTAGTAAGGAAACGTTTCATCACTAATCAAGGGTATGTATCTGTGAGAATATGTGTGTGTATGTGCTTTATAAAAATCTACAGTTTTAGTCCGATCTCGATGAAAATTTGCAAAATTGACCATCAAAGCAAGGGGAAATCACTATCTACATGAATTTTCGAAATTTAAACTTTGGTACACAGGGGTACGGGGTAAGTAATGAATACGGGGTCAAAGTAATGAATACCTTTCTTGATGCATAACGTTGAAAAGCTCTTTAAGAGTACAGTAATTGTTATTTACAGTTTTGACATATTTTCATTTAGGAGGGGGTAAATTTGGGATATTTGCAACTTATCTAATCAAAGAGGAGGGGGCATAGAAATAAGTGGGAGGGATATAATTAGATATTGTCGCAACGTAAAATAATTTAAATGTTTCTTGATAATAGTTTATGAACTTATAAAATTAAAATATCACTCCGAAGCGAAGCACGGGTAGCTAGTATTACATAAAAATTCGTCGGTATAAAATTAACAAATTTATAAATATCTAACAATAAAATAGTAAAACATCATTCTTTGAAAATAAATTAAAATTTATCAACCTTTAAATAATGTAAATAACATATATTGAGTATATCTAGAATATATAATACAGTGATATTTAAGTAAGAACATTCGATCATCATTATACCCATGTAAATTTAAAGCCTATACAACAATATACTTGGGAATTAAAATTTTATTCTACCTGTGATTATTGTAATCAAGTCTAAAAGTGAGTTTTGACATTAACTTAAATTTTTTAAGATAATTTACAATTCGATTGAACAAGTAAAACTTTTTATTTCCTACTTACACCTAAAACATCCATCTATAGATAATTATCATTAAAAATAAAAATATAACAGAATGCGTTAATAAATAACTAAAAGTTTATTATTTAGTAAATCGCTATTTAGAGCCAGTGGCAAACACATTTTTTATGATCTATATTTCTCTGCAGTATATAACTGTAGAGAAAATAACGGAAGCGAAAAAAAATTGAATAGTGCAATCTATAAATCAGATTGGGAATACTATTCACCGCTATAACCCTCTGAGAATCTATGAGTAATGCTCAATTCCTTTTTTCCCTTTTCTAGATAAAAATTTCTTTCAAGAATTTTATATATTTTTTAGTGTGAATATTTTCGAGCTTGGATGATTTATATGAAATATGAATTTTTTTGTTAACAAAAATGTTCTTTTAGATGCTGAAACCATATAGTTTGATTTAGGAAGAAAGATAGAAAACTTATTTTTGTGTAAAAGGGACGCTTGGTGCGTGAAGTGCAATATTTTATTTTTATTTTTTTTTAAAAAAACCTTAAAAAGCGATTATAAAATTTTTATGTTTAAGAGGAAAGGAAGTTAAGAGGGATTGACTAAATCTAAAAAAAGGCACTTATTTCCAGTGGCCTGTAAAAAGAAGAGGGACTACAACAGCGGCATTCTGTAACGAAATCCAAGAGCCTCTTTTAGATAGACTGAAAATTCTCGATTCACAGGGGGTCTAAATATGTAGCGGATAAAAACCAGGGGCCATAGGGGCCCCTTCTAAACAACTCATGCGTAAAAATACGACCAGTAATATTTCAACTCAATAAACTTCAGAGGGGTGGGGGGGGGGGGGGCTTCTTTAATAACAATAATATAACTTCCAGTCCATTGCAACTGACCCTTCCCCCCTTGAAAATGGACCCCGAAATACCCCCCCCCCCCCCCGGGAAGCCCAGACCGTTAAATTTAACATTGGCGCCGACAAGATACGAATATATATTACTCTGAATCAAAATAACAAACAGTTTAACATTTGCAAATGTACGCTGATATTTAAGGTTTTTGTTTTGAGAAATCAATTTCTATTTGTTCTAAAACAATGTAAGAAGTAAATTATGTTAACAAGAAATGTAAGATCGGAAGCTTTTTTAAAAAACCTTTTGCAGTTTCAATAAATAATAAACAGGTCAAGTGTGTGCTAGTCAGCACACAGCGAGGGTCCGTAGGCAACCCTGTATAGTTTAAGTAGTACCCTATTGATGGTGTTTTTTAAAATGCTAATAAGCTTACTTTGAACTATCCTATGGGTCTGATATTCTCAAAACACATAAACAAACTTCTGATAAAGTATTTTTTTGCCTCTGAACCGGACTACAACCATATAAATACGTCGAAAAGACCATTGTTATAAAAAAACGTATTTTGTCAATAAAAAATAAAATAATATTTTTTTTTTAAATTTCCAAAAAGTGGTATCTTTACTATTAGTCGAAGAATGTTTATGAATTTTTTCAGATTTTTTGCGCTTCACATAATCGAGATAGAAGGGGACACGTTTCACACCCACTTCAAACTTGCCTACGCTCGCCCTATCAAAGTTATAAAATAAGAATTATATTTTTTTGTAATCAGCTCGACGTACCCTTTCATATGATACCCCTCACGGTGTCGAATAATAAAAAAAAAATGTTAACCCTTAAGTTTTTTCACCCTAATTCTTTTTTAAAAATATTTTTTTCAAGTCGCTATATTTTTAATATATGTGGTTAGGTACAAGACACATACATGCCAAATTTCAAAGTGATCGGACGAAAGGTGTAGCCGTGAGAGCAGGCGACAGGACGGACGGACAGACACACGCAGGAAAATATAAGGGTCCTTGGTTTTGCCTACGGACCCTAAAAACTCAATTATCAATATAAGAATATTTCAATATATAAATTAACATCTTAGCATTGTAAGGCTGTGAATTAGGATTGTATACAAATTAATAGTAGTCCAGGAGATAGCTTGAAAAAAGAGTGTGACTAACATCAAGCTACAATTTTGAGTAGAAGTAAATCATTTGGTGTCTTTTAAGTATATGTAGTCGGCTAAGTTCGTCTGCAGAACATAGCTTGGTAATAGACATTTTAAAAAAACAAAGTGGTGGAGAGCGTCCATGTCCCACCGTTTATGGTAAACAATGTGATTTTCATGATCCTGAGCAAAAAAATCAAGTTGATGGTAGTTTTTCATTTAATATGTGACCACTTTGATTTAGAATAATATTTGACTAACTAAATTAAGTAATAAACTATCATCAACTTGATTTTTGGTCGACTAATTTCGAATCCAGGATCATAAAAATCACTTTTACTTAGCCGACCACATACATACTCTAAAAAAGCACCAAAAGATTTACAATACACCAAATTCTAGCTTGATGTTAGTCAGAAACTTTTTTGCTCGTTATCTCTTGTACTATAGGCTTCGAGGGGCCCATCAATAGATAAGTGGAGTAGCAGATTTCTCTGTCTTGTATAAGTTAAATCATAAATATTTAAAGTGGTTCGGAACATTAGCCATTATTTAAAACCAATGTAAGTAACGAGTATAATATAGTAATACATTCAGTATCTAATTATTATTATTTTTTTTTCAGTATTGTTCAAATAACTTAGATGATCTGACTGAGCCATTTTGAATGAAGGAGGGAGAGATAGAAAATAAATGACCCTACGGTTAAAATTAATAGGTATACAGTTGTAATTTAAAGACTTTAAGATAAAAAAAGATCTGTCAAAAATCCTCATTATCTATATACAGACGTTTCGGAATATTATAAATATGCTCTTTATAAAAGTTTTAAGAAAGGTGATATGAATTTTTATATTACCTGCTGAATTTTTGCGTTGCTACGGAGTAAAATTTTGTTTTGATTTGACAGGTTTATAAGCTATCACCAAGAATCATTACAATTCTTTTGCTCAGCAAGAACATTTAGAGGATCCTGTCACTAAGGCGATGAATTTTGAGTTTTTTTATGTTTAAATTCAATTTATTGAGACAGTCGAAAATACACTAGTCAAAGGAAGAATAGTATCTTTATAGCACAGAGGGATTGTAACAGTAAGAGGGATTGAAGACAAGGTGGTAGCAGATCGTTTGTCAATCTTGAGCGTATGGATTTTGGTTGATGGAATATATAAATAGAAAAGATATCAGAAAAAAGAAAACATCGGAAAGGTATAAATACTTGAATATGTTAACAACGGGAAATGTAAGAAAGGCTTTGGGTCCAGCAAAGGCTTGTAGAATTCCTTCAAACAATTAAGAACGCCAAAAAAGAAAAGAGGTAGAAGACATTGACGGCACATACTTCAAACTAAGGGGTTAAGGTTAGCTGGGAACGATCAATTTGCGCAGTAGACAGAATTTTAATTTGAAGTAGACGGACTAATTAACTTTTTAAATTGAATAATTTAACTCTAATTCTAGACAGAGGTCATCTAAGAGCCATTTGACAGTTAGGGCATCGAACTTAAAGAAAAATAATAAAGAGCAAATTTCTGTATCCGTGTTCGGAACAGATAGACTGAAAGTTGTAGAGCCAACAGCAGTTAACTTTGAAATTAAATTAAAGGATGGAAGAGCATTTAAAATTAAAGTCAATATAATTCCATCGCCTATTAAGTGACAAACTACCATCAACTTGATTATTGGTCTACTAACTAAGTTCGTACTCAGGATCATGAAAATCACATTGTCCACCAAAAAGGGCGGGACATGTCCGCTATCTACCACTTTTTTTTTTAAATGCCTATTGCCAAGCTACGTCCCGCAGACAAACTTATCCGACCACATATTCCTACGAGGCAACAAAAGATTTAGACTTCGAAGCCCTCTCTTAAGCTGCTCTGAAACCATCTAGCAGGTAGAGACATGTCGACGATGTTTTTCATCTATTGAAACACGAAAGACAGACTTCAGATGATTTCTTCCGTCATATGAATTCGATTCATAGAAAAATTCAATTTACCATGGAAATTAAAGAAAAGGACTGCCTACCTTTACTGGATATACTGGTGACGAAGAAGAACAACGTGTATGCCCAGAAATAGAGTATGAAGTAATTCACCGGCAGACTTTCTAAGGATCAAGGCTTCGACCCTGGAAGGTCAAGAAGATAAAGACGAAGGAAACACAGAGACGAAATAAAACTATTAGCAACTTGGAGAAAAGGGCAGAAAATAAAAATGTATTATTCTAATACATCGTCAAATCCACAATGATCCTCACTACCCTCTATATAAATTTAAAGTAACGTCCATACGCGTCTAGCTTGTTGATGCTGTATCAGGTGAATCGCTTATCAGGTTGATGCTGTACTCTAGACCAGATATTAATAAACTAATTTCCATAATAATTATCGTTAAAATAATGTTATCTACGTTTTAAGAGTGTAAAAAATACGCTGAAAATATACGTTACCCGTTCAACCACAAACGAACAGATAATTATTTACTTAAATTTGAACACCCACCGCGTTTCATACCTTGCCTTTGCTTTTCAAACCACTTCTTCTAAACATTGATTTATTATTCCCTATTACTATTTAATTCCTTTCATTATTTTTCTTTATATCCTAAATTTCTTATACTTATCTTTTCTTATATTATTATTTATTTTTTAATTTGTATATTGTATATGTTATCTTACATAAAGAAATGAAATTCTAACAAAAACACTTATTTAAGAAAATAAATAAGCCAAGTCTCGTGTAAAAAGCTGTGAGATCATATAAGTTAAACTAAGTTCTACCCCTGTCTGAGTAAGTTCTACTAGGCCTAATCAGTACAAGTAGACGATGTTTGTCTATGTCCACTTCCCCCCACTTGATTCTCTCTCCTTTGCAAACACAAATTTTTTTTTTGTAATTTATATTTTTTTAATGAAATGTTATGCAGTGTTGTGTACATTTGTGTGTTAAAACACCGATAATTTAAAAGTGTGGAGTGATTTAGGAAAGAAAATGTTTGGGACAGACATTAGAGAGGGGGAAAAGAAAAAAATCATCTACTCATACTGAATGGATTAGACTAGTAGAACTTACTCAGACAGGGGAAGACTTGCCTGAACCTATGATGTTAACTTTTTAGACTAACTTTGATGACTTAACTTTTTCACGTTTTTTTGTTGGGATTTATTTTATATAATCCGTATCCGTTCGATTCCTCGTTAAACATGTATTTTTATTTGTCTATCTCCCATTTTCTTCAATAAAATTATGAATGATTTGAATCTTCAGGCATTGGTAGCCATTAATTTCAACTTTCTTCTTTTGTTATGTATATACATATGTATGCAATTTCTACACCAGAAAATAGTTTATAAAAGGGATGTTCTTATGAAACCAGCGACTTAAATATATTTAGATCGTAGTTCATACAAACTTTTTAAACCTTAAAATCTGAAAAGGGGATAAGCATGCATTTTTTAGATAAACCACAAACCAAAGTACATAGACACCATAGATCATAACACAATCAACTCATAGTACAAACACAAAAAATTGTATCATTCCACAGCATGATACACAGTCGTATCATTTCATAGCTTGTTTGATACACAATATCATTCCATAGTTTTATATGATACACAGTATAACTCAATAGCATGATGTGAAACAGTATCATTTCACAGTATGATATGATACATATCATTTCAAACCATGAAACAAAGTATCCGCATTCACTACATGATATGATACGCAAAATCCTTCCATTGCATGATGTGATACACGCTACCATTTGCTATAGAATGATACTCAGTACCATTCTATTGCATGACACTCAGTGTCATTCCATTACACGATACTCAGTAGCATTCCATTGTATGATATTTGTATCATTCCATACTATGTATCATTTCATACCAAATACCATTGATACAAAGAACACTTAACATTTACCATGCAAGAAAAAGATTTTGATAACAAAATAAAATAAATAAAATAAATTTTTGAAAAAAATAAAATTTAAAAAAAAAAAAACGGCCTTTAGCCAGTTGTAACAGACAGTAATAATAAACTTAATAAAAATAGAAAAAAACATCAATAAAATTATGCACACAACTAGTTCCTAACATCGATAAATAATAGCAATTAATAAGCTTACCAAATTTATGATCGTCATCTGAAACCATCGGGAAATAATTACAATTACAATTTACAAAAATAAAGAAATATCCTTAAATTATAATCTTCGAAAAAAATTTTTTTTTTTTTTAAACCAAATAGATAAAAATAAGGAATACACAAACTTATTTGCGACACATGTATCGGAGAGTAATATAGGTAAAATAGGATGAATCATATTTACACGTATAAATAGAAAATAAAAAAACTGCCCAAACAAACCATAAAATCATTTCTCCTAGTTAATGTCAAATTAAAAATACACCCCTTGGTAATTTAGATATACTTGTTTGATATAAGAAAAATATGCTATTTGCTAGAACACTTTAAACTTAAAAATTAGAACAATTTTTTAAGTTTACAATAATACTTAAACAATATAGCCTAACAGGCTATATTGTTTAAGTAACTATGTGCCACACTAACAGTGTGGCACATAGTTTCCTTGCGTCTATTATATTAGACAAATGGTCATATGGGAATTAAATAAAATTTCTCCTAGTTAATCAATCTCAAATTAAAAATACACCCCTTGGTAATTTAGATATACATTTTTTATATAAAAAAAATATGCTATTTACTTATCGTTCTTCGTAACAAACATCTGAAATCGGTCAGAACTTAACATTAACTAATGTTTGTTATTTTTGTAGAAAACATTTTTTAAATGAAAGTCTAAACGATTTGACTTTCATTTCCTAACAGTGTGTTCCCCAAATTCTTGGTCAAACAGCAAATTTTTATCAGTTCAAGTAACCGAAATTACGTATTAAATATTTATCGTGTCTCGAAAATTAAGCCATCCATTATAATTTTCTATAGCACCCTAATAAAAAGCGGTAAAGGGGTACAACAGAATAAAATAAAATTGAAAAATAGTTTTATTCATTTTATGTATGCTATCGACAAATTGTCAATTGACAATTTAAATTGTTACTCCCAATGTTTTTTTTTTAGAATATAAATGACTGATTAAATAACTATTAAGACAAAGGGATGTTTAGTCCAATGTACTTTGGGAAAAACGAATATCTTCACTTTAGTTTTTATAAGGTGAGTAACAGTCTAAAGTCTAAAGAAGAACGTACCTTACACCTTCTTTAGTTTTTTATTCCTATCTGTTTTTTATTTTTTTATCAGCGAGTAACAATCTAAAGAAATGTCAAATTATACATGATTGTGAGTATACGATCAAACAGTATTGTTGACCTAAAACAATTGCACTGCCTTTTATGAGTCTTTATTGTGGTAAAGTTTCATGAAAGTTTTAAAAAATAAATTCGATATCATTAAGTATGCAATGGTTGTTTGTATGTTTTTTTTGTGCAACAGCATTATTTATTCATGACTTAAAACATTTTAATAGTTAATGCAATCGTTTTTTTTACTTTTATCAAAGAGATTATTAATAAATAAAATTGACTGAGTTGAAAGAAATATTTAGCATAATCATTTTCGTGAAAATAATGTCTGAAAAAAACAAGATATTATATCAGTAGAAGGAGAATGTTTAAATCAAAATATTTTAACCAATTCAAAAAGACATTCACGTGGGTTATAATATAGCATTTTTTCTGTTTGTAAAGTCGAATTATTGGTTTTAGTATATTATTCGAGAGAGTAGGGTAACCAAACGATAAATAAATATATTTTAACCCATAAAACCAATAAGGAATGCACAATTTAAACAAGCAAATATATTTGTAACCTACTCGTTAGGAGCTTTAAAAATTAAAAAAATAAAAATAAAAATTTGGGGCACTGCGCATGTGCGCCCACAAACTTCAAAATCACAGGGAAGTACTTTTTAGGGTTTCGTAGATGATTAAGCACACCTGTTATATAGTTATGTTTTTTTTTTACCTTAAGGGTCTCTTGTTCGATCCCCCGTAGGGTCACAATGTGTTTTTTTTATCGGTAATAACGACAAAGTAAATTATATTTTTTCAGGAAATTTTCCTCGCCCTACAATAAGGTATTAGCATGAATTATTTAAAAAAATTAGGACGAGCCGTTATAGGGTGGTTGGGAGGGGGAATGTTCGGGGGTATATTCAAACACATAAAATAAGGAATGAAACATTTAAAAAATTATGTACATATTTGTAACCTACTCTTCAGCAGCTTTCATTTGATCAACTTAAGAAAAATAAAAATATTTGAGTTTTCCACATTTTTGCGAATTGTGCATGCACATATTAAATTTTATCTTCTCTATATTTTTCCTATGTGTGGGTCAAAAAGTTACGCTAATATTTCAAAGCTTATACAGTTCGAGAGGTATGAACCAAAGAGCGACGGACGGACTAACACATCACCCTCGGCATAAGGATTTCGAGAAGGATCTACGAAACCCAAATAAGTGATACTTAGGTTGCCGATGATATCAAAGAAAGTTTAATTATTGTCTTAAAAATGACATTGTAGGCCATGGTCAAGTGCTGGTCTGTTTTATTATAGAGAAGAAAATCTTTAAAACATCATTCAGACATTAAACTCCAGTATAAAACAAATCTATATTCAAACCGTTATATAAAGACAAGCATAGGAAAAATCAATTCTTTGAAACGGCATCGGGTCTATTATTCTTCGACGAAAGAGAACAATCTACGGACTAGAAAACACTACATTTCTCTCTCTTTATTTGGTTTAGAACACTTTCAAAAAATCCTTTCCGAAAATCGGATTTTTTACTTCTCTCCTTCAACAGGAAGAATCCATTTACCAATGATGAGGCTGGTTATTTCAGAAGGTAAGATCCAGGAAGGTTCCATTAGAAGAACCAAGGTTTCGGGGAGAGAAGGTTACGGCTAGAAGGACCATTTCAAAGGGAAACCTTATTGGATGTAACCTGCCCACAGAGAAAAGCCCTTTACCTTTAGCTCTACAGCTCGAAGAGAGTAAGACAATAAACATTTAAGAGACACAAGGGAGAGACGAGAAGCAAGAGGACAAATGGAACGGGCTTTGTGTTTCCCCACGGTGTGTCTGTCTTCAGGATAAAAAGGGCACATTGCTACAAGGTAAAGGTCCCAGTACCTACTTATTCCTCTCCGCTTCATTAATATTCTCGGACGGACTGTTTGTTCGTTTTCTTTTCGTGACAAGATAAATTTTAAAGTGAACTCGAAGGACCCCCGTTTTTCTTTAAGCTGTCCTGGAGGGAGTCATTCCTGTTTTCCTTCTTTAAAAGGAAGAAAAACGAATGGTTTTAACTGAGGGTTTAGGAGGGAATGAAAACGTGGTTTGTTTCGTCCTTTTTACGGACGAGCTCTTTAAAACTCAAACGTTACCCATTTCAAGACATCGGTTTTCTTTTCCATCTAACATTAAGCTCTATCAACACTAAAGAAAATATTAAGGTAGAAAAAGGTTTCAGGAGCAACTGGTCAGGATCAATTTACACGCATTTCTGTAGAGGTATTTTTGAATTTTGAGACATGAAAAAAATGCCCTCCAGTATAATCATAATGCTTACGTTTACTTCGGTAAACTCTGAAGCAAAATACCGATTAAGATTTTAGTATAAAGATTAATTAAAGAGTTCAGGAATAGCTTGTAATATTTTAACTGATATTTTTCAAATCATAAAAAGTTTTAACTTTTCATTGAGGAGTCGAATACAGAAAGAATAAGTACTAAATTTTCAGCTGGTGAAAAATAATAAATATGAATAGATATTTAGTTCGTTACTTAACAAACCCCCCACCCCCCTTACTTAAAAGAAAAAAATATAAAAGAAGTAATTAGGCGTTTTAAAACAACATCCTTTTGTTTGAACAAATGGAGAGGAAAAAAAACAAGAAACAATAAGGATGAGTTAGGGCTTCCGAGGGGTGGAGCAGACAATTGAAAAATAACACCTGTCTTACCTAAGAACAAAAAAACAACAAGACGAGCAGGAAAAATTATAAACCATAAAAAAGGGAAATTGGTTGAGGGAGGAAATGAGATTATTAAAGCAGGTGGAGATGGTTGGATCTGAGCAGGTTTTTCCGGGCTTGTTTTTCACTGAAGGCTTTCCACAGGGGGGTTGGTGTCGGGGCCTGGTAACAAATCGCTGTTAATAAGGCAGGCTAATTAGAGTAGGGGTGGATTGTCCGGGGGTAGGGATGTTTCATGAAATATTGGAGCCTGAAATTCATAACATTACTGCAACCCCTTGTTCGTGAACCGCCGCCGGTTGTTGCTTTATTAGGCTACGAGACTGGGGGGAGAGAGGCTCAAGGGTAGATAGGGTATACTAGCTCTGGGCCAGACAGCTTCTACGAACAGGCCAAGTTTAAAACCTCCGAACCTCCCGGCTAAATACACGATACCGCGGTAATGTGAGACTTGACTGCAATAAGCCCTTAACCACGGACCTATATAAACTCCCCCCAAGGCTCCTAACAAACAACTGCAACAATAAACACATGGCTCCCGTGTTTCTCTTCATTTATTAACGGGCAGAAAATGAACCTGTATCGTATAACCTAAAACACCCAAAACCGGTATTGTTTTTGCTGGACCAGACCACGAAGAATAAAGTTTCCAATTTCATGTAACTTTTATCCCCAGTTTAACAGATACATCCCCAAATAATATTTAAAAATTAATAAAAGATTGGATTTCTGTTTTTCTAATTTTACATTGTAACTCAAATGAAATAGAATATTATTTTGAATAAATCAATAAATATGTTTCATTCAAGAAAGTTATAAATCGTTAGTATAACCAAGATTCATATAATATAATAATATATATATATATATATATATATATATATAGGGTGGTCCAAAAGTCTCCCCCCCCCCTCCTAACTTTTGAACGGTTTGAGATAAATTAATGAAACTTGGGGGATCTCTACCATACAAAGGGAAGTTTGTTTTCATGCAATTACCCACTAGGGGCAACCACCCACTTTGCCCCCAGGCCACCCAACTTCAAAATTTCAAATTGGAGTGTATATTTTTGATAGCATATTTGGATTCTACAGTGAAAAATAATAAACTTTTACTTGAAACTTCTTTTTCTATTCCCAATATTTTGCCCCCTATAGGTGGGCAAAGATAGCAAAATTACCCTACCGATAATACGTTGTAAAATCTAAACGGTTAGAGATAAATTAATGAAACTTAGGGGATCCGTACCATGTAAAGGGAAGTTGGTTTTCATGCAACCGCGCTGTAGGGGCAACCTCCCATTTTGCCCCCAGCCCACCTAACATCAACATTTTAACCAGGAATGTATATTTTTGATAGCAGATTTAGATTCTACGGCAAAAAAAAAAAAAATATTTTACTTCTAACTTTTTTTTCTACCTCTAATATTTTGCCCCCTATAGGGAGGCAAAGGTATAAAAATCGCAGATTTTAGCGCCTGGGGGAAAAATGGTGGTTGCCCCAAGTACGCGAGTGGATGATTACACACTTCCCTTTACATGGTACAGAATCTGTACTACAGATCCCCTAAGTTCCATGACTTTATTTCAAACCGTTTAGATTTTATAACGATCTAAGTGTTTTTTTTTTACTATTTCGGAAGGGTTGATGGAGTTCTGGTTGTTAGAAAGGCTATGTGTTAAGATTTATCTAATTATATCATTGAGTAGAAGTATTTGATTGACTGCCGGCAATTTTTAATTTTGAGTTCCGAAGTTATACACCAACAAAAATTCACTTTTCGAAAGAAATAAGTTTTTATCAATACACAAAATGAGTGTACTTGTTGCCTATAAAAAAAGAAGTTTCCTGACAGAACCGGTGCAAGTAATATTGTGAGTGCTTCTGTTGGTGTATTTTTTTTAGGCCTGTCTTTACACCCCCATTTCCATTTCTTCAGCTTGATCTCAAGGCCTTTTTTCAGCCCCCTTTTTAATAAGTTTTGAAAGGTTTCTCGTTCTTCCTCGACGTTTTTCGGAGTTTTTTTTTTTTCTCTCTCTCTCTCTCCAAGTTGTTTTAAAAAGATGGAATCGTTTGAGCTTTCCTATTTTTTCTTGAAAGTATTCGCAAGATGTTTAGAAGTGTCGGTATCAATAAGAAGTGTTTTTGGAACAAAGTGTTTCAGGCATGTTTCAGATGTTACGAGGGTTAGAAACAAGAAGTTTTGCCTAGGTGCTAATCCGAAAGAGATGTTATCCTTAGCCAGGTGTCGCTCTTATATTGACATAAGACAGCCCTGTGCACAGTGTTGACATAGGGCGGATACACCCTAAGCCCTAAGGGAGGCCTGCAAACTTCCCAGGGACAAACTCAGCTCCCTTAAAGCCCTTAATAGAGCTAATGTAACCGCGTCGTGTTAGCCCCAAATAGGTTAAAGGTTCCCGAAGAGGACACGCCCTTACAAAGTATCTGACCTAACATTTAAACTCTGTTTGACCACCATAACGAGCCAGCCGACGCGGAATTAGAACGGCCTTCATCTAACTTGCTATACTCCTACTTGACCCAAATTAAGAACTTTGCAGAGAACGTTAAGTAAATATAGAATACTGAAAATTTGCAAGAAAACCTTTTAGCAAGTAAACAATACAATGATTATACCATCAAACCTAAATTTTTCGACAGCCCTATAGTAGATAAACTGCAAAACAGTTTATTAACCCTAAACGTGCTATATTAGATGAACTGTGCACGTAAAACATAAAACCATAATATTCATTAGCAGAAGCTCATCTTGCTTCTGTTAAAAATTCGTAACTAAATTATCATTCAGCTCTTTGTCATTAATCCTATTATCAATGCTCATCTTTATATGCAACCTTACTAGTAGTGAATTCCTTCATCTTCAACTAATTTATATTGAACCTTACATCAGTACATGCCTTTATCTTAAATCTTATTTTCATTACAGCTCCTAGCCATTAAATACCAATCTAACTAGTGAACAAGTAGTGAACTTAAATGGTTTTAATTTTCTAACTAAATTTAAATAGATTAGCCCTAATTACATGTTATTCACTTTCTGATAGACGCCTAGAAGTTAGTAGCAAATTATTTACTAGATTTTTATTTAAATTACAGAGATTAAAATTCAAATGGTTTATTAAAAAAAAAAAAAAATCTGTTGATATAATCAGATAACCATTAAACAAAAAATACAAAGGCTCTTTGTATTTTTCAATGAAGTCTAATGATTTTATCATAAACTAATGTAATTAGAGCCTAGCTTTAGATTTGCTTGATTCCCGTACATTGCTTCTTTATTATATTGCTGGAAGAAATAGCAACTTAGTAAAAAGGTTATTCAAAGGACTTAACGAAGTCGTCTAGATATTGAGAGAAGGCTTTACTTTCAACAACCCCTCCCCATCCCGGATAGAACAAAAGGACAAATAAAAATAGGAAGAAACAAGGGTAGTAGTACGGTCCCTTGGGAACTTGGGGGTCTCAGCTGAGGCCTTGCAATCCTTTGCTACAACATACAAAAAACTTTCTTCAGAAAGCCTTTTTTAGAAATAATCTCTTGAGTAACTAATTTTTAGCACGCGGACAATGTGATTTTCATGATCCTTAGTACAAAATTAGTTAGTGGACAAAAATTTAAGATGATATAATTGGTCACTTGAGAGGTAACCACTTTGATTTAGAGTAATATTCTAATAACTAACCTATTAAATGCCTATTGCCAAGTTATGTCCCGATGATGAACTTAGCCGACCACACATTCTTAAAAGGCACTAAAAGATTAACCCATATTCAAAAAAATTCTAGCTTGATGTTATTCAGACACATTTTTGCACCCTGTCTCCTGGTCTATTCTTTTGTAAGTTAATATAATACAAATTATATAATACATAATATAAAAAATATAGAGTAGATAGAAAAGCTAATAAGGAATTTAGGTTATATAGGTTATAATAGGATGATAAAGATAATGAAAGGAAATAAATAGTAATAGGGAATAATAATCATTGTTCAGAAAAAGGGGTGTGAAATGCAAAGACAAGTTATAAAACGCGGTGGGTGTTCAAATTGAAGTAAACAATTATCGGCACTTATTTACTTTAGCAAACCCCTTGGTTCTAAACAATAGTCTGCCCAACAAAGTCTCTAAAGTTTGTGTGTTTGTCTCCCTAAGACATTGAGACTCCTGCGGCAGTTTTATTATGCTATGTCAAAATCGAGTCGACGAGTAAGATTAAATCTTATGCATAAAACTGTAGGGCAATAAGTTCTACAGTTTTCTTGCAGCGTGTATTTAATTTACCTTTGTCTTAATAGTTAATTATACTAAGGAATATTATCACATTTATAAGCACAAGTATGATATTTCTTTGTCCCAAGGAACATTGGGCTAAATATCCCTTTCTCTAATAGTAACAGACTAAGGAATATATGCTACCCTGCATATGTTCCTTTGTCTAACTATTAAGATTCTTTAAGGATATAGGGATGTGCTTAAGTAAACAAGTACCCAATTATCTAGCGTTCAGACGGGAAACGGATTTTTCCAAATAACCAGTCTTTTTAATAATATTTAAGATTTAATAATAGTAATGGCTTTATCAATAAAAGAAAATGGAAAGTAATGGCTTTATTTTCTTTTAAAAAAATACGTGTGAGTAGGTTAGTGTATGTGTGAGTAAGTAGTAAGTTACTATAAAAGTTTTTTTAAATGAGCAGAAAAATAAAGTGGGTCGGATACGAAATATTTACCTAGTGTCGTGCCCCCAGATCCTGCGTATTTCTTTAAATTAAAATATTTCGTAAAATATCAAGCTCATATGTTACGAATACGATATGTTATCACGTGAGATATTTTAATAGATTTAGGCGGCTTTCCAACCGAAGAGCCAACGGGACCGAAAACATGCAGCATGAGACCCTTGTCTATTATACTGGGGGAGGGATGAGTCCGTGCCTCTTAGGTGTGAAACTAATATTTGGTTTTAATTTGTTCATATAACATCACTGTCTGATTTCGCTATAGGATTAATTTTATAATCAATATTTCTGACAATTTAACTCTTGAAAAAAACTAACTAGCCTGTCTTGTAGGGCTTGGAGTGACGCAGATAGGTTAATTTTGGATGCGACCTCTCCAGGGCCCTCTAGTGCCACAAAAGGTGTTTTTTATAGTGTATCACTACACATATTATGTGAATGAGCAAGAGTCATAAAAAGTTGATTTAAGTCAGTTATCAATGTGTTAAATGAAAACTATATTTGTTAAGTACCTCGTAGGTGTTGCCTAGCCTGCAGTCTAAGATCATATCACGTTGTCAGAACCGATATGTGATAAGGTTTCCGTGTTCATCTGTGTTCTACTGATGATGAAAATGATACCCGATGATGTCCGATTAACTATCAAACCGACACTTTGAATCAAATTTAGACAACGATCGAACACGAGCCGACATCAACCGAACTTTACCGAACGCGCTGTCCGCCGGAACTTCATTCGGGTCCCTTTCACATCGGATCTACTCCAAACCGCGTCCACTATTCACTGCAAATATTATCCAAGGAATTTAACTTTTTTTTATTATTTTTTTATCTGTCTACATCTATTTAAAGAAAAAGAAAATTTAACGTAAAATTAATATAAAAGTAACCAAAACGAATTGTTTTTTATAACGAAATTTTTTTTTGACATGAAAATATACAAAACTTGTTGTCACCGACAGTTTTTTAACGTCATTTATAAAAAAAAAAATAGTTATTTATAAAACCAAGATGATAAAATCCATGTTATACTGTTTTAATGTATCTATGCTGTAATGTTTTACAAACAGTACTATAATCACTTATATTTATGTAAAAATACTAAATAGTTATTCAAAATTTCATTAGTTGCTCACTTTTTTTTAAGGCTAAACCGACATGCTTTACGTAAACTCTCATCCTCCTCTATCTTACAGCGTAAAGAATTGACAAATATGTCTAACCAGACAGAACCAAAAAAAATTATGACTATAACACATAGGATTTAGTAACTTATATTCCCCTGAAGAAGCCTCCAGCACAGGAGGTGAAGTCCAGAACCTACAACATCTTACAACACTCAGTGATCACCGAAATTACTTTAATTTTCTTTTGTGGGTTTTTGTCCACTTCAGCAGCAAATACCCTATTCCAATTCTCTTGTCTCTCTGATCCTCCCAGTGTCTTTTTCCTTCAACTACCAAATACAGTGTTTTTTTACTTCCATTTACCTTCTCACCACTTTCTTCAATTCCTCCCGATCCTGGGCAATCAAACCTGATTATCCACAAAGAGAAGAGAGTGAATCACTTTTTGGCCAATCATAACTCCCGTACCACCACAGTACATGAATATAGATTTTAAGAAGGGTTGGGGACATTCCACATCCCTGTCTTAAACCTTCATGTGTTGTTTACACTTTTGTGTAACTGAACATGGAAGTGTTCATGGAATAGAGCTGCATGAGTATGCAAAATGCACACAGGTTACTCGCACTACCCGTTGACCCCTTGAATGAGGTTTTTCGTACAGAAGTCTAAGCCGGCTTTAACAACTCGCGAGACCGAGAGAGGTCGATTCCGCTTGAGAAACAAACACATTTATTAGCATGGGGCTATTCACATTAAACGCCAAGTGAGACCGAGCCAACCCGGGCGATTTGATTCAAGCGTTTTTGTTAGCTAAGCATTGCCGCCGAAAACGCATTGTAAACGGTTGTACGCGGACTGGTAGATAATTGGCTGATCAGCGGCGGTCTCGCGCGCAGTGTGAATACGAAAACACTCGGCTCGGCCTCACTCGGTCTCTCGCGCAGTGTGAAAGCCCCCAAAAGACCAGCAGCGCGAGTGACAATAAGTGTTTACACTCTGACCCTGACCTTCCACTTATTTGCCTTAACCCATTTTGCTGATTTAGTAAATATTTCAAAATACGTAAAATACCGAACAATATTCCGATTGCTCCGAAATCTGCAGCTTTTATACCTTATTATAAGAAAAGCATTCCCACTGAATTTCGATTTGATATATGCCACCATTTTAAAAATATCTACTTTCTTAACTTTCTAATTTTACTTAATAATTTCGGAACAGTTTCGGCAATATCAGCGAATAATATTTCGACAGAAACTGTTTAACATAAAGGAGAAAATGCAACTAGTCATTAAAGCTGCATTTTCTTCCATTGCTCCATTGCCCGAGGAAGTACGGGAAGCAAGCAGAAGAAATGTAAACACTCACTGCCCTGGATGCTTGCTCAGAAGTGTTTTGGAGAGTAAAAGCAGCAACGAGAGGAGCAGTGGCAGTGGCTGAATGTAATCGAGGCATTAGAGGAAACCCGAAACTTATTATGATATATATAGCGGTAGACGACCCACTAAATTAATATACGTTTGATTAGTTTTGCCCTACTTTTACATGAAAATGCTTCCTTCTATTTCACTTTCTCCGTAACAAATATTTTGTAAAACAATTAGAAGAAAATTTAGTTTTATTATATACCAACAGTAAAATCCATAGTTCATATAACAGCCGATTGAACTGTAATATATATACCATTTTTACCGGCCTGTAACATACTCTTTGCGTTTGACATGCGAGTAAATTATACATATATACGGAAATGGATATTTCTATATAAATCCTTCTCGTCCATAAATATAAATTGTTTGTGTACGGGAAAGAGAGAGATAATGAATTTTTTTTTCTAAATAATTTCATTATTTTAAACAACGTTAAAAAACTCTTTTGTAAAGGGTGAAAAATAAACGATGGATCGAAAACCTATCATAAAGCTGTCTTGCTATCCTCGCGTTCTATACCTGAGCCTGAACAAAGTATTTTCCCTACGTTTCATTCTTTTTTTAACATTTTTTTTTTAATCTTTATTAAAATATTGGTTGATACTCTCCCCTTTTCGGTGCACACGTCACTTATAAACTGAAAATCCTCTCTAATGGAGGTGAAGGGGGAACTTCGAGGTTGGCAAGCCGAGGGCGGAAAGGGGTTTCCAGGCCATACTAATCTTGTTAAGCTTCGGGCTCTCTCGCAGAGTTTTCCGCACGGAAAATTCATTTTAGAGTCGAGAGAGGAGTACGGGAAAAAGGGGATGAAACGACACAAAATAGCAGGAGAGGCACGAATTTCGAATGGATTTCATACCGCAGAGTGCATAAAAATAATAACATCGAATAAAATGCAACTCCACACTGGACAACTTTTAAAAAATAATGGAATATGGGATAATAACCAAAATTTGTAATTAGGACGAAAAAAAAAATATATATGTATATAGAAGAAGAAAGAAACGTATATTTAAGAAAAAGATAAATACAGATTAGTTTGAATCGAACGTTGTTAACCTTGGACACGTATATATATATATATATATATATATATATATATATATATATATATATATATATATATATATATATATATATATATATATATATATACATACATACTACAAAAGAATCTATCTTGAAGAAGTCATAATTAAACTGATATTATTTAGGTAAGAGATAAATTAAATAAGAGATAAATCAGATTTAGCAATTACAGGAGAGCAATATTTTACTCGCTAAAAACTGAAAATTGAGCAGTCCTTCTTTAAAATATACATTTTTACATGGATTATTTGCTTATTTACTAAAAAATGAGCTACAATTATCTGTGTAATGCAATACATACCTCAATAGGTATTCTTCAAAATAAATAAAATAATAATGTAGCTTCAAGGTACAGAAATAATTACGATAAATATCGATTGAAAAATTCAACTTTCGAGATATTTAAAAAAAAGAAACTCAAATTCATTATAAGTGTGTCGAGTAGCTCATCACCTTTTTCTTTAGTTGGGGAGGGGAGGGGGGCTTTATTATTTACTATTTCTTATTGTTTTTAGTTTTTATTCTTTTCCCCAATCTTTTAAAAATAGAAACCAGTGAAAAGAGGTCGAAAAGTTTCAGAGGGAAGACGGGGTTAGAATTCGACTTTTAACCAAATTAAAAGCTCGGGTTGTCTGGTACGGGGCGTTTTCAAGAGCGAATTCAGGCCTGAGGAAGGGGTGGTACAATGTCGGCTAGTTATGCTTAATTTTCATCCTCTCTCGTTTTTTAGTCCCAAACTCTCTTAGGGTACCCTAGGGTTTAGTATTGGGATTTGTCCTTTGGACCATGGGAGAGGGAGGTGGTACTCGTTACCGCTCCAATCCAGTCTTTTTGTGTCCCCCCTCCAAACTGTTGAGGCTTCAATTTTAATTGCACCCCTTTCCCGGAATTCAACGAGGGGGGTCCTTAGTCAAAGCTTCATTAATTAATGAGCACCCTCCCCCCTTTTTGGTCGGGATTTCCTTTTTTCGCGCATTTTTCCTATTTTGACAGGGTGGCGGGGAAAAAAATAAAAAAAATAAAAAGAGGGTAGAGATTTGGTGCGAAAAACATACAAGAGGGTAGAAAACTGTAAAAACAGGGCTTTTTTCTTTTCCTTCCGTCCTCCGTCCCCCCTCTTCTCCAATACTAGGAAACAACTCATAAAAAGGAGTGGTTGTAAGTGAAAGCTTTTAAAGAATTTTTACAGAGAGAGAGAAAAAAAGTACTCTTCATAATTATTTTTTAATTAATGATAAAATTAAAATAGTTATATACTCATTTCATGAAGTAATTAATTAATTCCTGATTTTCAGTTATTTAATTATGTTAAGTTACAAAGATGTGCTTATTAGGGCAGAAAAGTAAACATAACTTAATTTAATGGATTTTGACTCACAGTGTGTTAGATTTCGTTGTTAAATACCTATATCAACCTATTTTCACTGAAACATTACGGCACGGCAGTGTCCTAAAACGCGAAATACAGCCTATTAATATCAAAGCAAGAAGAATGCACATTTTTTGAAACCTCTACATAAAGAAAGATCTAAGCCCCTTAATTTTATAGCGTAGAGTAACGGTTACGCGGCCAGAGTCTAATAAATCTAGATTTTCTGGAGAAGGCCACAGATTTTGTGAATTCCGACAATAATTGTAACTCATTGCAAGGATAATTCTCAAGTTTCTCGTGATAAGAATTATGAAGTAAAGATTCACTATGAGCAACTACCGATAGAATTATCTCTGCTATGAGTTCAAAATTTTTGAGATTCACAAAATATTTGACACTAGGTCCTCTGGAAGGTCAAGACTTATAAGGCTCATTCATTTTTGTTTTCTTTATTTATATTAATATAAATTTATCATCGAAAATAGTCAAATCTGCGATTAAAAATATTAATTGGAAATTTTCAACTTTATTTTGTCAGTAAGAAATACCTTCATGAAGTGTAAAGTTTAGCAGATTTTCTTTTAAATATGTACGAAATTCCAAGCTTGAAGGTTTAGGCAATGTGAATTTTAAAGGAATTCCAGATGACTGAAGGAATTACATCAAAAATTCCATCCTAAGTGACTCCTTGCACCCATGATTTTACACTGCGTCCGGTAATAAACAGGCATTACCTTACAAATTTCAACCGAACACCTTTTAATTAGGCCAAGCAAATTAGAATTTTTCCTTCGAAACACGGGAGGAGTTCTGGGAACTGTTTAAATCACGCAAGGAGGCCTCTGCTATATGAATGAGCTTTAGTGAGTTGAGCTTTAGTCTTTGTTTTTGAAAAACTTTGAAATTTTTCGACTTTTTACTTTTACGGGGGTTTGCTTAATATCTTTGTTCCTATGCATATCGGAGAACAAAAGTAGTTATTATTAATATTGTAGAGGACAAACTTCTCCTCCACTATTGTATTTATATATTTTTTTTTTACGTTCTTTTCTCTTTTCGTATCTAAATGTTCTATTAGGTGTCATTAAATAGATTTGCCGATCAGCAGTGACGCTGCTGGCTTTACTAAAAAAAATGTAATTGTAACAAATGTTTTTCTCAAAGAATAGATAAATGTAGAATCTTTTCCCATCCTAAAATTCCAATTAGAAACTTTAAGCTCACGTTTGCACGAGCGTTGACCGCTTCGACATATAAACTCCCCAACGAACTTAGCCTGCAATTGAAATTTGCTACATTTGTATATTATTTTTTTTAATGGGCTACAGCTTTCGAATTACGGAGCAGTATGAATGCTTATTGTACGCAATACATTTACACGTGACAATGACGAGTAAAATTTGATCAATTTATTCTTTTATCAACGCTCAGCCTAAATTCTTGAGTGATTAAAATATTTTTCAGAACTTCACCCGTTTTTCGAAGGCACACCCTTTTTTAGAGTGAATTTGCTCGGTCTAAAAACCATTACTACTTTCCCAGCATATTGTTTAATAAATGCTTAAATATGTGTAGCAATCATCATTCTGTCAGTCCACGCTTATAATAATGCTTGATAATAAAAGAAGTAGCCTGGAAGCACCCTGTATAATATATAATTTTATAAATCTAATCTTTCCCGAGATTTATTTATTAAACCGAAAAAAAAGGACCTATTATCCAGATAGAGGCTACGTATTTTCTTTACTGCATACTCAATCATGCAAGATTTTACTTTCGGAGAAAAATAGGAGTTGGGCCAACAAAGATTGACTCAGGGTAGTACAGAGAAGGAAAATATGCAGATTTAATCCACAGAGGAGACATTCACATAATACCCCAGAGTGAGTGAGGTGGCAACCTTGTAAAAGGACATAAAAAAATTATAAAGGACGTAAAACATACAATATACAAATTTACAGTCAATTATTAACATACGCGCAGTTGACTCACGCAAATTCGACTGTTCACCAGAATTTATTTGTGACTTAATTTTAATATTCGCACACCTAACTAGTATTTTGATCTTCCTCACTTTCTCATCATTCCCCATGGTTTCCATTCCATTGATAGTTTGCTCCAGCTTTCTATATAGGTATTCAGATACCTATATTTAAATTGTCACTCGGAGGTATAACTAGGGATGCGTTATATTCCGAATAAGTAAAATAATATTGATGTTTGCCAAGAAGTTATAGAAGTTAGTTAAAAATAAGATATAAAGGAACGTAAGATATCGAAAAAAATACGTGTGGTGTCACGGGACACCCGGTAGGAACGAAATTCCTTTCGCTTTTTATTAAAAATATAAATGATAAAATTACAGTGCTAAGTATATGATACTAACTATACTTATACATGGCGGAGTTAGAAAAAGAGACAAAATTAAAAGTAACTATTTGTAATAGCGGAGTTAAGGCAAAATTAAAAGAAAAACTTTTTATTATCTTTAAAAAGATCGTCTTACAATAAATGATGTATTGTAAATTGAGAAAAAAGTTTATTTTGATTGGTTTATAGTTAAAGCTGATGGTTGTAGAGAAGAAAAGAACTGTCCCATCAGACTCCATCGACGAATTACTCCAATTAAAATATTATAATATAAAATATAAATCACCAACACTAAAAAACTTCTGCTTGCATCAGGTTGAAATTTTACATGCCTGTTTCAATTGCACTTTAGGAGATGTGTAAGAAGTTTTATTAAAATCGTTAGGTTAAAACTTAAGATATCGGTAAAAACGTCGTTTTATTAATGTTAAACTTTTAGGTCCGCTTTAATAAATTTAGCGATCTTTATCACTTCATAGCAGTGTCGTTGCTTGTTTTACTAAAAAAAAATATTAAATTTTACTTCAAATCAAATTACAATTATCAATAACTACGGGAGACATACAGAGAAAAATAGACCCCCGCACCGGGACTCGAACCACGGGTCCTCCTATTAATCCGTTACAGGTTCATAATGGGTAATAGGAGGGTAATGGGGTAGGAGGTAATAGGAGGACCCGTGGTAAGAGTCCCGGTGCGGGGGTCTTTTTTCTCTGTATGTCTTCCGTAGTTATTGATAATTGTAATTTGATTTAAAGTAAAATCTTTCCGTAGTATGAAAACTACCAAAACTTAAAAATTTGAATAAAAAAATTATTTAAAAAAGTTGTTTGTCTCATTAAATAGATGAAGTTAGAATTTTTTCCCGACAATTCCAATTTTAAATTTAAAGGTTAACGCTGTCCAACAAACTCAGCCTAGGTATTGGTAAAATGAACATGTGTACCAAATTTCAACTAACTCGGTCATCTTTTACTCAAGTTATCGTCATCGGTAGATTTCGTGACGCTTGGTTGCGTGACGGTTATTTTGTGACGGTGATTTTGGTCGTTTTTTTCGGATTCACTCCCGTGCTCAGAATGTGCCATAAGGAACTTCGTTCCGAAAACTTTGTTTTTTTCATTTATTTAAAAAAGTTGTTGGTCTCATTAAAGAGATGAAATTAGAATTGTTTACCGTCCTGAAATTCCAATTTTACACTACGTTACGTTTTACGTTAAGTTTTTTCCAGCTTACGTTTACGCGAGCGTTGGGCGTGAACGCTTGGGTGTCCAACGAACACGTCCTGGGCATTGGTAAAATGAACATGTGTACCAAATTTAAATTAAATTGGCCATAATTTACTCAAGTTATCGTCATCGGTCGATTTCGTGACGGTTGGTTTTGTGACGGTCGGTTTTTTTCGGATGCCCGGGAGTGAATCCAGGCGCAGTAACGTGCCATAAGGAACTTCGTTCCAAAAATCTTATTTGATCCATAACATGACAAATGAATTCGAAACCCTTGATCTTTTTTGATATCGGTCATCTGGGGCGGGTATTTTGAAAATATTGTCATACTATGTATATTATATATCACTACATATCAAGACAGGTTGTGTTCCCTTTGTAATTCCAAGGAAGAAGAGGATCTTTTTCATTTCCTAGGGAAATGTTCAATTCTAGGAGAAATCAGACTGCTGTGGTTAGGAAAATTTAAATTATCTCTAGAAGAAGTCATAGACTACTTAAACGGAAAAAATTGGTCGAGGCTGGTTAAATATGTAAGAGAAGCTATCCTGTACAGAAGAGAATTAATTTATGACTCTAATTTCTAGATCACTCGATTTTGTTTACTTTTTTTATTTAGCTTATTATGTTATTCTATTTTAATTTTTCTTTCTTTCAAATAGATAAAAAATCATATTATTCACAAGTACTTACGCAATATTATTAGTATTATTTTTTCTTTTATTTAATTTTTTTTTTTATAGGCAGTTGATTTTAATTTATATTTTGTTTTGTATAATCAAGGACACATTTGGCTCACGGGCTCTGCCCATGTCATTTATGTTTATGCTGTATTTTTTTCTGGATAAGATATTATGATTGTAAATTTAATAAACATCATTTATTATTATTATTACATATCAAGAGCTTTAAAATTATATACAATATGCCATATTTATTTTCAAAATGCCGGCAAAAAACCTTTTCCAATAATAGTTACATGTTCTTATACTATTCGATAAGACTTTTAAAACCATGGGTAACACTTCATGCTGACTATTAAATTTGTTTTTAGTCTTCCGCCACCTTGGAGTTGTCACAAATGCTGATATGCACCTATTTGACGAATTTGTTCAAATCGGTCAATTTTTACGCCAGTTGTCGTGGGATTATCCAGGAGCCTCAAAACCTAAACGGCCGTAGAAATCAATGAAATTAAACAAGAAGAAAGATCTTAGATAAACTAAGAGAAGGCATTTCGGCTATAGTAGTATCAGGGGAAAAAGTAATTTCACTTTTTGAAAACATAATTTGTATCCAGAAGTATTATCTACTTGTATTACTAAAATATATTTTGAAACTATTAGTGTTATGTAGGTAGTTGATCTCAAAACTTGATCTCAAACCCGTTTTTTTGGGACCGTACTATCGCTAAAATTCAAGTTTAACTGATATATATATATATATATATATATATATATATATATATATATATATATATATATATATATGCATAAAATTATTATTAGTATGAGTGAAGATATACTATATATCACTAATATATATTCTAGCGCCTTTCACATATTCATACTGATATTAAAAAATTCAATTCATTCCCTTTTGTAAGCCCCCTTCCTTATGAAACCCGGGTATTTTTTTACCCATCCTTCATGTGTAAATAGGAAAATATATTTCTCATGAATATTCACAAATTGTTATATTTTATTTATAAAGGAGAGAATGTTCAATACAATATTTTTATTTTATTTTATTGAATAAAGTAAAATTATTACTGTTTCTTATTTATATTTTATTTACTACTTGGTTTTAAAGTACAATAAAGATATAAATTGGTTTTACCTAAAGCCTATCATAGTTTTATTACTGTACAATCATAATTATAAGAAGTAACCAAAAATATTGCCGTAATATAAATATCAAATTTGAAGACGTTTTATTAAATAATGTCTGCAATCACATTTATAATTGCTGGATCTACGATATTTTTTTAATTTGATTTTTTATTCATTAAGAAAATTGAAAAACAATTAAACCGAGATTTCCTGTTAAAACAGATGCTCAAAGTCAAAGTTATATATAATAATAATAATATTGCTTCCGAGCTTACCGAAGGTAACGCAAGCATTGTGTTCACTTTTGAGAACGAAAAACTTTTATGCCTACGATTTTAAAAATTCCAAGACAGAAATCCGTTTCAGACATCAGGGAACATTTTTGGTCTCGTGTCTGTCTGTCTGTCGGTCTGTGTGTCCGCGAATTATGAAACGTGCGACGATAACTTGAGTAAATGTCAACCGATTTTGATGAAATTTGGTATACATGTTCATTTTACCAATGCCCAGGACGAGTTCGTTGGACAATGTTATCCGTCCAAGCGTTCACGAGCAACTCTCGCGTAAATGTGAACTTCAAATTTAAAATTGGAATTTTAGGTCGGGGAAAAAATCTAACTTTATCTATTCAATGAGACAAACATTTTTTTCAAATACAATTTTTTAGTAAAACCGACAGCGACACCGCTATGAAGTGTTAAAGATTGCTAAAACTAGTAATAGTTTTTACACTATAAACAATATAACAATAATTTTAATGTTAATATAACAATAAAGTACATGATAGGATGCGAGGAAGCTATGTGCCAAACTAATTGGTAGTCTATTTTAGTTGAGATTAAACTAGCAATTACGCTTAAATAATAGTTTATGTATTCTATAATTTGCAGCTAGAAGATAAACAACAAAAAAAGAAAAATTAATTTTTCAAACTTCATTTAATGTTTTTGCTACAAATATTTTTACTCAAAGTTGTTTTCTGTATAAAAACATATATTGGAGCTTTGGAAAGAAAAATAAGTTTTTTATGTCAACATATTGGAATTATCAGGGTGCTTCCTTATTGGCTGAAAACATTAGCTCGGCTATTTGAAAAAAGGGCCTAACTGCCTCACCATATTGGTTCTGTTACGATACAAAATATCCATGTTATCATCCATTGCTTAGTATGATAACATGTTAAAGGACAAACAACATGGTCTTAAGTAGCCAATAACAATATTGCGTTGCCATAAGACCCTCGTATTTGCCTAGTTATTAGACAGAACCCTCTCCACCCCCCCCCCCTCCATCCAAAACCTAACATCCCTTGTTCAATAACACGAAAAGTTAAGCCGTATGTAAACTTTGCAAATCGATTTCAAATATTCAAGCCCCCAAAAACATTGTATAAGATATAGCAAAAAAAACCCTAATAACCTAATAAAATCAATAAAGCTGAATAACAATGCAAGAACAAACATGACAAGAACTAGAAATTACCCTCGTATTGTCATAACAACAATAAATTACAAAAACAAACTCATAAACAAGAACATAAATAAGAATCCATGAATTAAATATTTTACATCAACACATTAAAAAATACACTGCCAATTAGAGTGGCGCAATGATTTTAGGCGCAAAATATTCAAACTCTCCGATTGAGTTTCTTAATATGCTAATATGCCCAAATTAGAACTTTTTTGGCTGTACTACGTTATAAGGTTGATTTTTTTTAAATTTATCGATCTCTTATTTTAGCTTATAGAAGTTGAAGGAAGCTATGTAATGTGTAATCGTTCTGATGAACGAACATTTTTTATGTCTCCAAATTGAAAGATTTCATGACATTAATCTGTTTTAGACATCAGGGAACGCTTTTCCCTTTCATTTAGGGGTTTTAAAAGTATTGCAATATAAACAGTTCACATTTTTATTTACAAGAACTCTATCAAGATAGGTAACTAAAGATTGAACGGTAAATAATCGAAAAAAATATTAAAATAAATTTATTTACAAGCAAATAGTGATAAATGTTTTCTTCTGATCTTAACGAAGGTAACGGAAGCATTTTGAAGTGTAAGGCGACATTAAGGTTTCCGCAAATGGTCACTTTAATATACAATTGTTCGACTTTCTTCTCGAAAATTGATTGCACGATATGAAAATCTCTTATATCTTACGATATGAATTGATATTTTATTCTTTACTTATCGAATGTTAAATTTTGCTCAATTATAAAACCTTGCTTTCACATACTACGAGTATAATGCGAGTACAGAGTAATAGAATGCACAACACTTTTTCCTAGGTCATTATTGTAAGATATGTAAAACAAATGTATGGTTCTTCTCTTTTTCACGCCTTTACAGTGTCTAAAGCCGTAGTGGGTTTATCAACCCCCACGAGTTACCTCTCAAGGGAGTTATTTCTGAGTTAAAAATTTTCGTCCCCTCCCCTCCCCCCCCCCTCATCTCCCTCAAAAACTCACTTCAGGGCCTCTTATTATAAGCTCACCCCTCCTCTCTTATTTTTTCTTATAAAGCGTGAAAAATCTGGTTTTTTTAAAAGTGAAAAACACATTTGCCTCTCTTCCTCTTCTCTTTTCCACCCTTATTCTTCAGGAGAAAAGGTAATTCGCTAAGTAAAAACTCTATTAGAGTTTAGAGTAGGAGGTAAAAACTTGTGGAAAAGCTCTTAATATAAAATGCACTGCGAAAAACCCTCTGGCACCCAGGGAATTTCTTATTTTTTTTTAACTTTACATAAAAGAGGAAAAAATAGTTATAAGCAAAATGAGTTTTCGTAGAAGGCAAAAATTAAGAGCTTGTTAAATTTTGAGCTTTTTTTTTTAAAAAAAGAAGTTAGTATTATTTCGTTTATTATTAAAAAAATAATGAAGTGAATGTGTATATTTTGGTGAATAACTTAAAACGAATAAATCTCTAAGAAAATAAACAGCGAATCGTTAAAAGTTAGATAGCAAGTAAATGCTTCTATTGAGCATTTACCTGCTATCTAATTTACTATGGATAACGATTCACTGTAGTGGTTGAAGCCAACAGTATTCTCTCGGCTTGTATCTCTATAATAAATCGTTATCCTCACTGATTTTACTATTTTTAATTATAATTGTATTTATAAATAGCAGAAGTAGTATCGAGTAAAATAGCAAACACACAAACTTAGAGGAAATGTTTTAACTACCTGGTTAGGCACAGTTACCGGTCAAATTTTAATATAATTTGGATAGTAGGTCATAATTAGCCCATTGATAGTTCCATATGAGTTTTAACCTTCCAACCCCCTTTTGTTTCTCTTCCTACATAAACATATACATTTATTTACACCTATATGTTCAAAAGTTCTCATAAAAATTTAGATGGTTTGTTGAAAGTAGCCTGTAGCCCCCGTGATCATTTATGCATCACCCCGTGATAAGTTCAACCATCAGATTTCTTTAAATTTTGCTAAATTGATACTTGCATTCATGTTAGAAATCAAAATGATGGCAGATTTAAAAAAATAGAGAGGAAAAATTAAACAAATTAAACAATAATGGGTTATAAAAGGTTAACACCATTAAAGTAAACGCGATAGAGGAAGCTATGTGTCACATTAATTTGCAGACAATTTTATACAGGGTGCTCCTTGGTGAAATTCGAAGTTATAAAAAATGCTTATTCTTCCGAAAGATCACATAGCTTCCGTTACCTTTAGTAAGCTCGGAAGCAAAATAAATAAATTAAGTTGGTCAAAAGGAACCAGCGATTTCAAAGAAATTTGAGGAAAAGTTAATGAAATCATAAATTGCATAGTTGCACGTGACATGCATAAAAGACAATTCAAAAACTTTTAAACGATGTAATTGTCAATAAGATATGCTTAATATCTTTTAATAATTTACTTTTGCTAAATTGGGCTATATCTTAAGAAAGATTTATAAATTGCCTTGAAGAAATTCTCCTTTTTTAAGATGGTGTGAAATCAGGGACAATTTTAAAGAACTGAAACAAATTCTTTGTTCTGTTAAAGAACAATTTTCGAAAAAGAAATTAAAGAGTTCATAGAATTGAGAGGCAATTAAAAATTATAATTTATCCGGACATATTCGACTTATAGGATATCGATAACGACCTTATTAATTGGACATCATTAGAAAATTTAGAAATCTAGACTGAAAGTCTATTATCTGGACAAAATTTTTATATATGCGAAAACATATCGACAAATAGTAAAATTCTCTTGCTAGTAATATGAAGCATAATTGTAAAGAATCGTAAAAATTGTTTATTTTAATTATAACTAGTAGTCCAGGAGATAGCGTGCAAAAAAGTGTCTGACTAACATCAAGCTAGAATTTTGTATACAAGTCAATCTTTTAGCGTATTTTTAAGAATATGTGGTCTGCTGAGTTCGTCTGCGGGACATAGCTTGGCAATAGGCGTTTGAAAAAAAAAACCGATGGAGAGCGGCCTTGTCTCACAAATTATGGTGGACAATGAGATTTTCATGATCCTGAGTACAGAATTAGTTAGTAGACCGAAAATCAAGTTGATGTTAGTTTCTCCCTTGACAAGTGACCACGTCGATTTTTAGTAATATTTGAATGACTAATCTATCAAGTGTGAAAATAACATCGACTTAATTTTTGGTCTACTAATTAATTTAGTACTTAGGATCATGAAAATCACATTGTCCACCATAATTAGCGGGACATGGCCGCTCTCCACCGGTTTGTTTTTTACAAATGCCTATTGCCAAGCTATGTCCCGCAGACGAACTTAGTCGACCACATATTCTTAAAAGGCGCTAAAAGATTGACTTGTATACAAAATTCTAGCTTGATGTTAGCCAGACATTTTTTTGCACGCTATCTCCTGGACTATAGGGGGCTCTGCCCCCTTAGCCAAGCGGCCGCTGCCTTGAACCTTCGCACAATTTGTTACAATTTGACTAACTGACATTTTACAATTTGACATATTTGTTTGTTTACAAAACTTTTTTAATAATATAGATAGACTTTGTAACAGTGTTACAAAGTTTAAAAATTTAAAAATCGATAACTTCAAAATGGTGCCAATATCAAATTTAAATTTAGTGGATTTTTGTCATACAGTGAGGTACATTCGTGCCAAAATTCAACTTTCCTCCTCAATTTTTCGATTTTGTACGATTTTTAAAAATGTTTGCTCACTCAGCAAATTGGGTTCAAAATGACGGAAAATGTTGACTTTCCGGGCGGGAACTAGAAGTAAGAACTGATTTTTCCGCCAAGTTTCAACTCTCTAGGTTAAATACCCTGGGCGCTACGATGATAACACACATACAGACGTCAAGCTGAAAACCACTGACTGGCGATGTATGTGAAAATTGAAGTAGGTTGTTCTACGCCTCAAGGTCTACAAAAATCACTATATAAACCATGGGTCAAATCTTAACAGTTCTCCCACAAAATCAAATTTCACGATTTTTTTTAAGATTACATACCTTTGCTCATAAAAATGCTTATTTCACCAAAAGTATAAAAGCTAGAATAAAATGTTTGACACCGTTGTAAAGCTGACAAAATTTCCTATAAGAAAAATGTAATTTTTAGTTTTTATGCCTTCAAATTATATGACAAACATTTTATATGAATTTTTTTTTGAGGTCCCATATTTTGGTAAAGAACCAAGCTCAAACTTTTCGGACTTCAGAAAAAATTTCCTCATTGACTAACGTTTCGATCAATATAAATATTATTACCCATTCATTAGGTGGAATTTTTAGTTAACTTCTTTGAAAGTGAAAAAGAAACATGTTTATTGTTGAAACAAAGATGAGTATACTAAACCAACCTTGCTTGTTTTGAATTATTTACTCACCTGTAAGTCAAGAATTGCAACAATAAACACGTTTCTCTTTTACTTTCAGCGAAGTTTAATAAAGATTCCGCCCAATGAATGGGTAATAATATTAATACCGATCGAAACGTTAGTAAATAAGGAAGTTTTTCTTGAAGTCCGAAAAGTTTGAGCTCGGTTCTTTAACAAGTTATAGAACCGCAAAGCAATTGATTTTTTAATTTTTTTTTAAAATATAAAATTTGTATACATTGTTTGTCATGTAATTTGAGGGCATGAAAATTAAAATTAATATTTTCTTATTGGAAAATTTGTCAGCTTTACAACGAAACCAAATCTTTTGTTTTAGCTTTTATACTTTTGGAGCAATAAAGAATGCGATCTTAAAAAAATCATAAAATTTGACCTTGGGGGAAAATGGTTAAGATTTTACCCATAGTTTATAGCGTTTTTTGTGGCCCATAAGAAGTAGAACAACCAACTTCATTTTTTCACATATAACACCAGTCACCCTGTACATATATATATATATATATATATATATATATATATATATATATATATATATATATATATATATATATATATATATATATATATATATATATATACGTAATGTATTCATACATAATATATATATATATATATATATATATATATATATATATATATATATATATTATGTATGAATACATTACGTACTGGCATTTTTCAATTAACTTTAAATTTTGGCTTTTTAGTTAATTATCTTAACATAGAGTCGTTATAAATAACAATGTTTATTGTTTATATTGCAACACATTTAAGAACCCTTAACTGTAAAGGAAAAGTATTATTTTATGAGATTATTTTTAGCTTTTTTTATATTTTTGAATACAAGGAAGATTACTTGTCAATGTAGCAAATGCGGGCGCTTTGGTCTCGATCTTATATATGGGTCATTAATTTCTTTTTTCATCTCTTCTTTATCCCTTGTTTCAAGAGAGAGGGTAGAAAACAAGGAGAAAAAGTTTGGATGAAAAGCCGAGGAAATATAGAGGCCATGTTAGAAATTGGAAACTCGACCATTATACTGCAGCAGGTTTAATGATGTGGAAAGGGTTTTTCCTCAAGGGACTATACTCGGTCTCAGTATGTACGTATGAGTAAAAACCAAGCACACATAGCCCAAGTGAATGTCTTGGGAGATGTCTTTGTATGTGTAAGGTGATGGTTAAAGGATCCAATGGCATCATTTGTTTTTACAAGGTGGAGGAAGGATAGAGGAGAGGGCGATGAGGGGTAATCCCAGAATTTCACCTTCTGCTATATCCTATATACTGTACTGTTTTTTGGGTCAAATTGGTTTAACAGAGGAATTATATTTTAAAGTTAGAAGTGTTTAAAAAAAGGTTTAATTAAACTATATATATTTTTTTTAATCTTAAATTTAGGATTTCTTTCACTCAAGGATTTATACTCTAAATAATAAGGTTTTTCACTGCAAATATCTTTAAGAGGCTGATAATCATATTAAGTCTGATAATTAATATTTCTAACATTAGAAAGTGGCAGTAAATAAAATGATACAGCAAAGTTTTATCAAATATTAAAAATAATAAAATAATAACGTAATGGGCTAAGTTCAGCTAAAGCCAAAACCACAATGCTGTGTGTTTTAATAGGTAATATGATTGCGAAGAATTAAAAATCTATGTAATAATATTAGAGATATGCCTATATCGCAAACGCTACGTATGTACAAAATGTACAAGGGTGAAAAAAAAAATAAAAATAAAAATAAAAAACTATGTATTTAGGATTCAAGAGATTAATTATACTAATACTAGTTCGATTCTCGTGTTTCACAACTTATTATGTTATTGTTAATTTAATAGGTTTATTAACTGCCATTGAGAAGTATTAAAATAATTTCACTGAGCTAGAATATCTTTATGCCACAGAGTTATCCCCACCTCTCATTTCTATACTCGTGTGTTATAAATTAATTACAATTTTAATTTGCAAAAATCTCTGATTACTATTTGATTTCGACTACTGGAGAAGCATTTTAAAAAGTCATTTTTCCCAGAATGAAAAAGGTATTTTTCTTGTGCAACTAAAATTCAAATCTGAGTACGCGTATCTTAACTTGAGAGATTGTCTTTTGAAATTTGAATCATAGATTAAGCCTAAGTAGCTTAGGACAGGGTAAAAAATTGTGCTCTTAATAATATTCAGCCTCTTTAACAGAGGAGAGTTTCAAAGTTTGACATTTTTGTTACTGCCTCACTCACTCATCATCAAAATTATAAGGGACATCCAGAATAGCTAGAGACTTAAAATTAGGTGCACTTGTAGATTTAGCCGTGAAACAGAAAGGAAAAATCAAAAAAGTTGAAATTTTTCATTTTTAATGTCTTTTTCATTTAATGTCGGACGCAGCGTTAAAGATTTTTTGTTTCAAAAAGAAAATCCTTCAAAGGTCTAATGGGTAGTATAATATAAAATATAAAAACTTAAATTCTCATAATTTATTTCGGTGCGATATTTCAACCCCTCCTTGGGTCATTATAAAAAAAAATTAAATAATTTGTATATTAACTAACCATTTAAATTAAATTTTAAGTTAGCGACCGTTAAAGTGTAGATATGACAGAAAAGCCCATATGTAAGTTACCCTGACGATGTAAATATATTTAAGAAACTAGTTGGTAAAAACTTAAAGTTTTTCTTTTGACCGTACCTCACTAACTCTCATATCTAACCATTTTAATCTTATTTTATTTTTTAGTTTTGTTTTATTATTTTTTATTTATACTACCCATTAGACCTTTGAAGGATTTTCTTTTTGAAACAAAAATATCGATAAAGGTTAATAAAAAACTAATAGTTAAGATTTTTTTATGAATAACGGTAAGTCGAAAAACTGAATGCACTAACTGGTACTGTTTGAAAGATCTATAAGCTTAATTCTATGACTTTTTTCGTACTACCATCTGTTGTACCTTAGTAGGAGCCAGATTTGATTATTATTATTTAATTTTTAGCTTTGATCTCTCATATTGTCAGCAATTATTAACCGATTTAATTTTAGATTGGATGGCTCAAATCCCATAATGCTCTTTAAATTGAGTATTTATTATTTTATAAATTCATCTTATTTGCTGAGAACATAAGAGTGAACTTTTTTCGTGCCCTGTCACGTGACTACTTTTTAAAAGTTTGTTATTGTGTTGCATATCATTTGAAAGGCCTTAATTTGTACTTTAGGACTGCTTCCTTTGTTTGTTTTTTTAATTAAATTTGGCTTAAATGAACCTTAATTCCAAATTTCTCCTTTACTTAAAGTAAAAACTAAAAAAATTGGGCAAGATCACAATTTTATTAAGAATTTGGAATTTGAATTTAGAAGCAAGGAAAACTGGACGTTAAAGTCTGCAGAACTGTGTGTTATCACTTATGAAAAATACTCTATACCCGGGTTATTCTTTGTCGGTTTAATGTATATTGTTGTTTAATAATTATGGGGAGATATCCAGATTCCCACTGAAGTACTGCCAAGCAAAAGGAATGATGATATTCCCAGCAAAACCTAACCGTGAAAAAAGGCCTAGTTCCAGATCTAAATCAAAGTAGTGATATCTAAATTTTGGCCAAGTCGGCTCTGTTTATTAGTCCATACCTTCACTTCACGCCAACTTTTATGAGCAAGAATACTCTTTCATTTTTTATTGCTTAACACTTGGCCAGTTTCTGAATGAGGCATAAAACACCAGTATCGTGTGTGGTCACATAGGAGTTCGTGGGATAATATGAAGGAGAGGACTCAAAAGAAAAGAACAAAGTCAGGCTCTCATCATTGAGAAACGGCCCAAGTGTTCAGGAAATAAATAGAAGAGTATTCTTGTTCATGAAAGTAGGAGTGAAGTGAGGTTATATACTAAAAAAAGAGCACACTTGGCCACAATGTAGATATCACTACTTTGATAGGCTGACTTTTTTGGGTGGGGTTCTGGAACTTGGCCCTTATTTTCACGGTTAGGTTTTTGCTTAGGATATTCATTAAAATAAACAATATCATAAACCTAATTCGTTAATTCAGTTTAAAATTACATTTGTTTAAGTTGCAAGAATTTCGTTATTTATTTTGTTCAGATTATTTATCCGAAGGTAGAAAAGTTGGAGTTGAAATCTCCTTGAATTCGGACCAGGAGGAGATTTGATTTCAACCTCATCCATAACTCTCTGCTTAATGGACATACTTATAAAAATCAAGTACACGTAGAATAATTTACTGAAGTTATCGATTAGTTATACGTTTAATTTAATAAAGGACTTTATTTTGTACTATATAATACATATAAGCCTAGCTCAAATTTTCGCAAGATTATGGTCGGAACTATGGAGTTGCTATATACTATGCTATGTGCTATGCTATATAGAGTTGCTATATATGTGTGTATATATATATATATATATATATATATATATATATATATATATATATATATATATATATATATATATATATATATATATATATAATGCTGAAGGGTTATAAAGTTCGCAAAAGGATAGGAAGTAATAAGCAAGATAACATGTGCCGCAGAAATACCGAAAATAAACGTAAAATGCAAATAATTTATATATATATTTATATTTTGACATGGCTCATTGTGTAAATTGTTATTAACTAAAGACGTTATTCTGCACCAAGGTAGTGTCCCTTCTCCTTTGATATGAACTAACTATGACAATCTATGGCACAATAGAGTGTACCTTCTTATTTGCCACCAACAAATAATGTTATTCTCCACCACAGTAGGGACACACTACAGTAAAGTTTGACACTCACAAAGTTTTAGGTTAGTTTGGGTGCAAAAAATACAACATTTAGAACTTGAGCGTGCAAAGTTACAGCCTTAAAGGTTTATTTATTAGTTATTTACAATTAGTTTATTTATTAGGTATTATTATTGATTAGTTACTTAGTAGGAACCATCAAGTGGAGCAAAAGCAAAACGTCTCTCTCAGTAAAAACAGGTTTACCACTAGTAGTCAATCCTTATTCCCATAGGAATTGACTACAAGTGGTAAACCTGATAATGGAGATGTACCTTCTCCTAAAATGTTGTTAGTTAACACAAATTAAGTCAATGGTGCACGTCTAAATAAAAAATATAACTGATCTTCCATTTCAAAATCCTTTAGCAATTCTTCAAATATTAGTAAATTTGAAATGATTGTTCATGAAGTAGCAATCTATCATGGAAGCCTAAAATATTTACTTGATATAATCATGATTGTATATCAATTCAATCTAATTAATGATAAAGACACTAAAAAACATTCATAATGTGCAATTAGTCTCTCACAATTGCGAGATCATAACCACCAAAATCACAACAATAAACTAAAACTTAAATTAAGAATTAACAACAGCAAAATATAAAGAACTAAAAGCAATTAAATCTAATCTATTTAATGGATTTAGTGGTTTCCTCAAAATTCACAAAGAACTGTACCATCAAAATAACACAATGTTAATAATAGATCAGTTTACGGTAATAATTTAATAGTGCTTTGCATATTAAGCATCTTTTTTTTATGAATAAATTGATATTAGTAAATAATAATTTTATTGAATTAGTCTATGAGCTAGCATATGATTAATTTTATTTTTACTTACAGGCATGGTCTGGCTGCCATGAAGACTGTTAATAGCAGCTTGGGCTTCTAGGGTCGAACTGAATTTGATGAAAGCACAGCCTATGGAAATAACAAAAAATATATTAATAACGAATTTTAATTTTGGTATTAAGTATAAGTCTATCCTACAAATTTCAACAAATTCTACCACAAAGTAGACAAATACTACGTACATGTTAAAGACACTTAAATAATTGCAACATCAATTATTTTAGGTTTCAAGTTGATTAAGGACACCATTATTTAATTTTTAATTTTTGTACGTCCCAATCAACTCATAATCATATTTTTAAAAAAATGTATTTTGTAATTAGTGCACTCTAAGAATAATATTTTGTAAAATTCATAATTTTACCAAATAGCGTTCTAGATTTCTGGCAAAGACGTTTACGTTAGATACGATGCCTAATTTTTTAATTTCTATTATACAGGTGGGCAAAAAATCCGCACTATTTTGAACACTTATAGCTCAGCTTCTGTAATAGATAAAGATATATAAGGTTTGTAGGGTCTGAAAACTACATTCTTCTACTTTTAATTTCATATCTATAACTTAACAAACTATTGGGTGAGAGCCATGCAATGACGGTTTGAATTAGGGTCTTAAAAAAAATCGTTGTCTGGTATTATAGTTGATAGAATAAATGATCATATGGTGGAGGGGGGGAAGGGGTTCATTGTAGGTAAGTGGGAGGAGTCCCTGAGTGTTATAACAAACATTGAAGATGTGTTAACTACAATGTTGCCTGAAATTGAAGATCAAATGCCAAATTACCGTTTATGCAAGGTACCCCGTCCCATCTATCCTTGCAAACAACAATTCAATACTTGCAAGAGAATTGCCCAGACTTCATTTAGCCAGACGAGTGGCCGACTAACAGTCCAGAACTAAATCCAATTGATTACTCTGTCTGGGGTTGCTAAGAACAAAGAGTTACAGAATAAAAGGACGTCGATGAACTTTGAAAGAGGAATCTTCGAGCCTGGCATGATTTGCGTCAATCAACTACTGCTGGGGCCATATCCCTCTGGAGAAGGAGAGTGCCGGCTGTCTTAAATGAACTGGGAGGACATAATATTGAACCATACAAAAAGTAAATTTGTAAAATATGCATTATTTTTTTAATTTTGTTACATTAATTTTTTTAAAATACATTTATTTTATCAAACCTACACGGACATCGATTTTTTTAAGACCCTAATTCAAACCGCCATTGCATAGCTTTCACCCAATAGTTTGTTAAGTTATAAATATGAAATTTAAAGAAGAAGACTGTAGTTTTCAGACACCGCGAACCCCATATCTCTAACTATTACAGAATCTCAGCTATAAGTGTTCAAAAAAGTGCGGTGTTTTCTTTTCTCCACCCTGTTTATGGAAGCAAGATAGTTTTCGAATCTTTAACGACATTGTGCATCGTGATGTTAACTTGAAGCAACAACAAATGCAAACTTTTTGTTCGATGTATCGAAAGCATCGATATATAGGACTAAAAAAACATTAGATGTATCGAGAACGGCAATAACGATGTTGAACTAAAGAAACGTCGATTGTTTTCCTGCTTGGCTTTGATTTCCTAGCTCTCTCCCTTTAAACTTTCTTTTCTTACCTGTAACAGCCTGAAATAATTTTTATCATACACGACATTTTACCGTTGTTTTCTTTCGATTTGATATAAAAAATATCGATGTTTACATATCGATTTCCCAAACCTACTGGACATTTTCTTTTTGCGATGTAAGGTCCGGATTGATAATAAGATGTGGCCTTCACGGAAAAAACAGATTAATATGTTGATGGCAATTTTTGCACTAAAGTCTCTACAACTACCTATCATCTATACCTATATCATCTAGAAAATGACGTTATTAGAAATTACTAATAAAACTTCATATAAATTTTGTGATGAATATGTACATATATCTGAAATATAAATTACGAATGTATATCTCACATAATGTTATAATATATTTCATAATAAATTATGGAGAGATCTTCACTTACGAATCAAATACTTGAGACATTTTATTCTACAAAAGCAAGTACCTTATTTATTAAACCATGTAAGTTATTTTCTATAATTGCAAAATCACCAAAAGAAAAATATATGTGCAACTTATAAGTACTATTTATCACCAGCAAAATAAATCTATTAACATACTAAAAATATTTTGTTTTATTAAATATAATATCGAGAGCATGTTTTTTTTTATTTTTGTTTTTTTAATAAAAAAAAGTATAAACAAAATTAATAAAATAATTGTAAGCTGAGTCGTGAGAAACTTAAAATCTTATCATAATATTCTTCCGACATAATAACTTCAATCACAGCTACTTAAAGAAAAATAAGTAGGTTCGAGTCCCGGTTTAACCCCTTTTATATAGGAATAACTCATTGAAAACTGATACATTATTTTATAATATCTATATAATTTATTAAGTAATACAATATTCTAAGGATAGGAAGCAGAATCTACGCTTATGGAAACTGCATACAAAATTATTGCAATCATTATAACACAGGTAATCAATGTATTGTCAACAAATTTGATCCTTTAAATATCATTATGTGTTCGAGTCCAAGCCTTGAGAGCAGTAAAATTATATTTGTGTAAAAACTATACATAATATGTAAAAACTATACATAAGATAATTCGCTGAGATAATTAGCAGTAAATCACATCATTCCATTTTATAGAATAATAATAATCTGAAATAAAAAAAAGCAAAATAAAAAGAAATAATATAAACTGATCAAATTGAAAATTACAAATAGAAAAATTTAAATATTTAAACTTTGTTAGTTGTGTTGAAGCTAGTTAGAAATATTAGTCAGTCAAAAAGTATTAGTAATTAATTATGTTATAGAAAAATATTTTATAAATAAAAGTTTATTAAGCAATAGTTTCTAAATAATAATATCAAATTAATCATTTCAAGGGCAAGGGCAACATATGACTATTCAAGCCCAAGATTACATTATTTTTGTAACACTCGCATTGCTTAAATTGTCAAAAAGTGTACTCTAGTGCAATGCACCTGACAGGAGGAAAAATAACAGGGTTCGAGTCCCCAGCGGATTTTGTTTTTAAATCTTTATACATATTTTTTTCAATGAACACTTTTTTTTATGTAAGGATCGCAATTTGAATAATAAACATACGGGGATATAGCGCATGTGGAGTGATGCTAATGTAGTCCGCTGCGAGTAACACATCCAGTTTTGAGTCCCAGAAAAGAAGGCATTCGCTTCCAGGACAATTATTCGCTGAAAAATTAGCAAATGACTTTTAAAAAGATTACAAGATAAATTGTAAATTATAAAAAAAAAAATGCAAATAAATGAATTAATAATGATAGTAATGTACACTAACATGCATTGATAGTTTAAAGAGAATAAAATAAAAATATATAAATGAGGCAGCAGATTATCGCTATACATTAAATCGATTACGTGAGCAGTTTCAAGCCATATCAATTTTATATTCAGCAGCATATTTACCTTAATACAGTGTCCTCGAATACGAAATAACTAGGTTCAAGTCACGCCCATAACAGAGTTTTTATTATTAGGTTACTCTATATTAAAATTCGTAAGTTGGTTTTTATTCTTTCAAATTGACAATAAATTAATTCAAATACCTTTTTACTAAACTTTTACATAAACGAGCAATGGAGTGCACATAGTTTTCTCGAGTACCATTACCGCACGACTGGTAAATTGAGATTTGGATCGGTTTTTGGATTCCCAGTAGGGGCACACTCGAAATTGATATGGGATCATCTGTGAGCTACTTTCGACAAACCCCATAATTTCTTCAAAATCGGATTAGTTATTTTAACCCATTGACTGCGGAGGTATCACCAGGTGATATCTAGCATTTTCAACTTAGTGGCGGGAGGTATCACTTGGTGATACCGCATGGTTTGGAAAGGCATGCGTTATTCGAGAGAGGGGATAATAGAACTTCTTCAAACGGATTCTTTAGTTGTGCGGCCGCCTCAGAGATAGACCCAACATCATTTCACTCGTTTACTCCTGCTATGCTGGTTTGCAGACATATTTTTTTCAGACCCGCAACACTTCAGCCCTTGGATACACCCTAAGGGAAAGGTCCCGCAGCCAAAGGGAAAGATAGCCTATCAGTGTGGCACATCATAGCTTCATTACGCCCTATCACGTAAACTTCAACGATGATTTGCTTTTAAAATTAATTATTGCTTAATTTATTTAATTTTCCCTCTTTTTAAAATCTGTCATAATTGTTGAGAGATATTTCATATTTTACACGAAAAAAAGCATCAATTAAGCACAATTTAATAAGCAGAGATGGTCAACTTAATCTGGGATTATCTTCACGCTACTTTTAATATACCATCCAAATTTCTTAAAATCCAGATTTTTTTTAAGATGGTTGTAATAAATTTATGTTTGTGTGCATGTGAAAGATACAAAAATGGGAGCAGAAGGTTGAAAATTACATGTGGGCAACATTGGGCTTATTATAGCCTACCACCCAAATTTCGAACCCGGGCTCTCCCTGTCCGCGTTTTAAGCTATTTTCTCAGGAACTAGATTTTTTTCCGGGAAAACGGGTAACATCGTTACATTCGTATTTAAATGGATTATATTATAGAATTTTTTAATTAAAATCGTCGGAACCGTTTTCGAGAAATAATTTTTTATCATGTTTTTTCAGAGTTTTTCGGGGGTAGCGCCCCCAAATTTGGAGCTAAAATTCATTTCTCGATTTCGCCTCGGGGTACATGATACCACTACTGAACATGTATACCAAATTTCGTCAAAATCGGCCCAGTAGTTTAGGCTCCAGGCGTCTGCACAGACGACAGACGACAGACAGACGACAGACGACAGACAGACGAAAGACGACAGACAGACGACAGACAGACATTTTTTAAAAACCACTTTTTTGGACTCAGGGGACCTCAAAACGTGTAAATCCATCAAAATCTCAAAATCGAATTTTCGCGCCAACACAATACTTTCTCTTTATATGAGAAAGTAAAAATGTTCTGTGATGTCTGAAACGGATTTTGGTCTTAGGATATTTTAATTTGGAGAATTTTCTACATAGCTTCCATTACCTCTCTTAAATACTCGTATTACTCGTAAAGTGTTACTTCTTACATAGTAAAAGTAAATTGTATTAAATTATAATGCAAATGTGCTTAGTTTATTTGGTTTATTTGGTAGGGTTGCTTAAAGACATTTCTAAGTTTAAGCGAGCAGGGGCATGTACAAATAAGTTTAAATAAATGTATGTTTGTGCGCATGTTGAAGAGAAACAAATAGAAATAGAAGATTGACACGTATATTGCACTAACAATGGCCAAATTAAGATCTATCATCCTAATTTAATTATTTTCGGACCAGTAAAGTGTTCAAGATAATATTGATTCGTAAAAATTGAGTGACAGACCGAAACACAGAAATGGAACCAAAAATGTTCTCTGATGTTTCAAAAGATTTCTCTTTTGAAATTTTTGAAATCGGAGGCATAAAAAAATGTCGTTCTTCAGAACGATCACATAGTAGCTTCCGTTACTTTCAGTAAGTTTGTCAAATTTATCAATGTACGTATGTACGTATGTACGTATGTACGTATGTACTGTAAAATCTGCTAATGTCACTACCTGTACAAGGTGATCACTTTTATAAGTCAAGAAGAATTTGAAGTCTGAGGTTTCGCTTCCACTGTTTGAAGCATCAGCGGGGGTCTGCTTTATCTTGATGTAATTTAAAGCAAAATTAAGAAGATTATAATCTTGTCGTCAATATCACGATGTGCATCGCACCCTTATGCACAAATAAATGCTTCCAATATATATATATATATATAATCAAATTAAAAGATTATAAGAATAATCATATAAATTATAAATACACGTGTAATTTGTATTCTAATCCCAGAAAATATCAATTCAACTTTTACCATTACAATCTTTGCTTAAGACAGATGTTATAGCGTAATAAGAATAATAAACAGGTCAAGTGTGTGCTAATCAGCACACAGCGAGGGTCCGTAGGCAACCCTGCATAGTTTAAGTAGTACCCTATTGATGGTGTTTTTTAAAATGCAAAAAAGCTTACTTTTAACAATCCTATGGGTCTGATATGCTCAAAACACATAAACAAACTTCTGATAAAGTATTTTTTTTGCCACTGAACCGGACTACAACCATATAAATACATCGAAAAGACCATAATTATAAAAAAAATACGTATTTTGTCAATAAAAAATAAAACAATATTTTTTTCGAAATTTCCAAAAAGTGGTATCTTTACTTTTGGTCGAAGAATGAATTTTTTGCACTTCACATAAGCGAGATAGAGGGGGGGGGGCAGGTTTCGCACCCACATCAAACTCGCCTATGCTCGCCCTATCAAAGTTATAAAATAAGAATGATATATTTTGGTAATCAGCTCGACGTTACCTTTCATATAATACCCCTCACGGTGTCGAAAAAAAAAAAAAATACTCTTAGGTTATTTTACCCTAATTCTTATTTTAAAATATTTTTTTAAGTCACTATATTTTTAATATATGTGGGTAGGTACAAGACACATACAGGCCAAATTTCAAAGTGATCGGACGATAGGTGTAGCCGTGAGAGTAGGCGACAGGACGGACGGACAGACACACGCAGGAAAATATAAGGGTCCTTGGTTTTGCCTACGGACCCTAATATTATAAATTATAAATACACGAGTAATTTTAATTCCAGAAAATATCAATTTAACTTTTACCATTACAATCTTTGCTTAAGACAGATGTTATAGCGTAATAAAAATAATATTATAAATTATAAATACACATGTAATTTGTATTCTAATTCCAGAAAATATCAATTTAACTTTTACCATTACAATCTTTGCTTAATAGCGTAGTAAGATATAAACTAAATAAATTACACATTTAATAAATAAAAAATTAATTTCCAAGAAAAAAAAAAAATATATTCATAAGAACATTAAGATGCAAAAGAAAAGAGGGGAAAAATTAAACAAAATAAAAATAATACCGGGAAAAAGAAATTAATATCGTTCAAACCCTCTTTAATAAGACTTTGTACTAATATAAAAAAAAGCTGGGAAGACAACAGAAAAAATTAACAAGTGGAAGAACTTCAAAGGAGAAGAACAAATTAAGAAGTTTGAACCAATAAACGCCTTCTTTTTCTCAACTTAATAAGAACAAAAATATAATAATTCAAAGATATATACATGAAAACTAAATTAAAACTCAATAATGCTTCATAACTTTGCTCTTATAACGACGTTACAAAGGAATTTATACATAAAAATATCCCTTATTAGTGTAAAAGGAAAACGAGGGAGAAAAATTAATAAAAAATCAAGGAATTTTTATTGACGGAAGAAAATAAAGTGTTTATACGTTTTTCCTCTTCTTCTTTTTTTTTTTCATCATTATTAATATTTGCATAATTATTATTATTTTTATTTTTTAAAAAAGAAAGTTTTACTCTACTTTTTTCCATTCTTTTTAATAATGTTAAAATTGATCTTAATACAATATTGTTTAAACATTGTTCTTTCTTTGTTCATTTTATAAAATTATTTTATTTTATAACATTATTTTTTAAGCAATTTTGTTATTAATGAATGTGATTATTGTTTTATGTGTATTATTTCTTTTATCCTTTATATATATATATATATATATATATATATATATATATATATATATATATATATATATATATATATATATATATATATATATATATATATACATACATACTTTTTTATTAATAAATGTAAGGCGAAAGAATAAATGAAAATATAATAGTTAAATAAATAAACTTTATTATTTTCTTTTTATTTTAATAGAAAAAAGAGATAACGAGGCATCAGGTAAGTTAAAAAGGATACTCTTGACAAGGAACAGTGTCAAAATGAAAAAATAAAAAGGAAAAGAAAAGAAAAAGTTAATTTTTCCTTCGCTGTTGAAGTGGGGGCCTTGGAAATTAAAAGAAGAGAGGTTGAAATAGCTAGAATGTAGAGGTAGAGTAGTGCGACACCGACTCACCCTGTGCCAGGGATCACAGCACCGACTCGCCTTTTCTACCTTACACCTTTTTTAATATCGCAGTCGTAACTTAAAGCCTTCCCGATAACAAACAATGACTTCCTACAACAAGTTAAACACTAATATCAAGTGCAATTAAATCTCCCCTCTCCCTCTTGAGAAAAAGGGGAAAAATCTTCTTTCTAACCTTTCCACTGAGAAGGTTTTATATTTAGAAAGGTTTTCGGGCATGGCTAAAGGACGGAAGAAGACTCCTTCTATTGTTGATGATCCTGAAAAGAGAACCCCTCTTGTATTTTCTTCTCGTTCCATAGGGGAAAACCTAAAGGGAAGATTGATTCCCCTTCATAAATCACCGTATAAGGTGGTATAACCTGAGCCCTGGAAACCTTTTCGCCAAGGTTCGCCCCTCTATACCTTTACATGTAAATACTTCTTGCAGATTGTGTTTCCGTGTATAGTATGTCCATAGTCTCTTTAAAATTACCTTCTCTCCTTTTTGAACCTTTCACGATTTTCTCATTCAACGTTATCTTACAACTAACTTCCATCTTAATTCCATTTAGATGTGGAGACATAATATATTATCCCCCATACACACATTAACCTAACTAAAAGTCTAAAAAGCTCCATTAATATAATGAACATTATTATTGTAAATTGAATATTTTATAATTAAACATTTTTGCTTCCGAGCTTACCGAAGGTAACGGAAGCTATGTGATCGTTTTGAAGAACGAAAAAGTTTTTGGTCTCCGATTTCAAAAATTCCAAGATAGAAATCCGTTTCAGACATCAGGGATCATTTTTGTCTCCGTGTCTGTCCGTCGGTCTGTCGTTCAATTTTTGCGAACCAACATCTTAAAAAAGTACACGTCCAATTTTAATGAAATTTGGGAAGTTGGTCATTGTTGGTCCCATATAAGCTTCAACCTTCTGCGCTCATTTGATTCTCTTCCACATGCGCACAAACATACATTAATTTACACCTATAGCTTCAAAAGTACTTATCTGATTTGTATAAAACTTTTATAGTTTATCGAAAGTAACCCGCAGATAGCCCTAGATTACTTTGAACCGTCTGCACTCTTTAAATTTTGCTTAATTGATTCTTCAATTCAAGTAAAAAATCAAAACAATTTTGACACATTAAAAAAACGGGGGAAACAATTAAACAAATTAGACAATAATGGCTTGTAAAAGCATAGAATCAATAAAGTACGTGATAAGATGCGAGGAAGCTATGTGCCACACCAATTGGCAGTCTATTTAACATTATCATAAAAAATATCATGCAGAAACGCTTAAATTAAGAGTAGCAATGAAATGTTTTATTTCACAAGAAAATGATCAAATATGTTAAACCAAGATATAATATTAATTTATTTATTCGATATAATATTTATAACTGAATAAAATTAGAACATAAAACGTATCAGCTTATAGAAAAGCCCCACGTTGAATACAATCCTCACTCTATACTTTTTATGTTGGAGAGCATATTGTTTTATAACTATAATTTAAATTACTTACTATTACAATATTATTACTTTATTGTTTATCAAATAGTTACTCTATTGTATAATCAAAAGGTTCTTATAGAATTATCATTAATGCATAGTTAGCCATAACTAATAATAAAATCGTTAACAACGTTAAAAGAGAGGAATTTGTAGCCAAATTAAGACCCAGATTCTAAAATAAATCCATCACGTGACTGCGATAGAGTTTTAATTTTCATATCAATAAATTTTTATATAATAGATATTAATAGGGCGGTGATATTGATGTTCATAGTTTCAAACTTGGAGCATATGTTAGTGAGAATATCCTGTAAAGGGAAGAGAAATGTACTTGTAATGATTACTGCTATAACTTTTACCCCACATACAGATATATGATGGATACTAAGTCCCGTATGAATAGAAGAGAATGCAATGTAAACTATACACACCAACAACAGACTCTCCCCTCACCCATTGCATGTAACTACAACTAAAACCAACGCTGAATCTGTTATTACCGGAATAATGAATATTCCTGAAGCTTCCCAACTAACTGCAACCACTGGAGGCTATAACATCCGGCAAGCACCAACTATCGGGGGAGAGTCCGGATCCTATTAAAGTCAGTTTAAACTGACACTGATGAAGTAAAATAATCCCTCAATATAATTCAGAACACGTTAGTTAGATATATTGCAAACCATGATTACTGTTACATTAATTATTTGTAATAGTTTTTTCGACTTTTGGATAGTACTTATTTGAGATTTTAACGTCTAATATTTGCTTTTAAAAAGTAGGAGGGACGTAATAATACTAACCAATACCTATCAAAAATATCTTTCCGATTAAATTAAACTCTTATTTACTACTTTTATTAAACTCTTTCTTTCTCATAATTAATTTGTCTAGTTTTATCTTATAGTTGCTGCAGGTTTTTGTTGTTAAATTTTATTTTATATAAAATTTGATCAACATGTATTGTAATAGAAAATCCAAAATGAAACAATGGCCAAAATTTTACCAATTATTACTTTTTGAAATTTATAAATTTGAAAGATAAAATAAATTCTTCCATTGTACTGTTATAGCGGAAGTAATTGCTCTTACTGAACCTTTATCTGTTGAAAAAAAGTTGTTACAATTTCTAAATTCTTGGAACGATTCTAGAAATGCAGTTTAGGAGGAGATTGCAGCCGGATTCTTGACCTACTTTGCGATATTGGTGAGTTGTAATAGTTGCAATAAAGAAGCGGTTTTGTTGGATTTACTTAGTCCCTCCACACATTTTCAAAATGAAGATTCTGATATAGCTGTTTTTGAGAGCAGAACGAAGGTTGGAATAGGGTCAGCCGGCAAGAGAAGAGGAGCACGCTATTTTATAGTTGGTCTCGCTTGTGCGGAATTATCAGGTGCCTACCTCCCCTAATCTATAAGATGAATTATGAGTTTTCTACCACTTACCTCTTCGATTTCGGTTGCCGTGGAAAGCTCCCCTTTCCCCTCTCTCGAAAGGACATAATTCAAAGGCAAAAGGGCGCTATTAGAGACGGTATGGCACCGGACCCGGACACCTAGGACGACAGGAGAATATATGGGAGCGCTCGGTAATGACGACGAGAGCCTACCTCTCCCTCGACACAAGATAGTCAACGGATTGGCTCATCCGTCACACTCAAGACTGACCGTAACTGATATGTCACCGGCCTGTACTCTTGGTCATATGTCAAATCTTCGAGGTCCTTCCATCAAATTTAGACAATGGGCAATAAGTAATAAGATAGTCACGATATAACGGCTACATTAACTGTAAATGCTTCCTGCCTATGATTGACCGACCTGGAGCACCTGCTTTGGTAGCTCTAGTTCGTAATGTAATTAATTTTACTTAAATCCGAATAAAAGAAACAAGCTATTTCGTCTTTAGTAGATAGATAAACAATAAAAGAACATACAAATGATATCGATTTTAAAGATCCAAGTAAGAAGTAAGGACCCGATTCTCCTCGAAAGGAACATAAGACGAATTTCACTTCAATGGTCTTTTCTAGTGCCAGAGGAAAAAAAAGAAAGTAAAAACTAGGTCATATTATATTATTATATGTCTCGACTGAGTCCTAAAACCCACTAATCAAGTGTTTTGAATATTTTAGTGTAGTTCTTTACCCAAGATATTTTAGTTTAACACTGTAGTCTTGATTTTGTTGGGCTTAATCAGCTAGCACAGATGTTGACCAACAAAATTGTTATAATCAGTGATTATTGAATATTAATATTTAATAACATTCTTCGTGTATTTTGATATTGAAATAATTAATATTATTTAAAAAATATTTGATCTACTTGCGGCAGCAAAATGAAGCATTATTGAACTGATTTCGGGCAGGAAAATGTAATTTTACTGCCTAGACATTAAAATTATGGATAATTTTACTGCCTAGGCAGCAAAATTTGTACTGTTATATATGTAGTTGGAAATAAACTTTATCCTCTAGCTATGGATTTTGTAAACTTTTATAACCCAATAATTTTCTTTCTCCCTTATAATATTATTATTATATATTATAGTTTAATAAGTAAACTTTAAATAATAAACCTATTATTAATAAAATAATTTATTAATATTTATTAATCCGGTTTAATAAATTTAAATAATAGTAGGTCTTCAATTAAAAAACAAAATCATCGGAGTAACTGGCAACATTGTAGTTTCAAGAAAACATGCAAATTATTGAAGTCATTCTAGATTACACTGCCTGCTTTTTACTTTCTCATATAAAGAGAAAGTATTGTGATGGCGCAAAAATTCGATTTTGAGATTTTGATGGATTTACACGTTTTGAGGTCCCCTGAGTCCAAAAAAGTGGTTTTTAAAAAATGTCTGTCTGTCTGTCGTCTGTCGTCTGTGCAGACGCCTGGAGCCTAAACTACTGGGCCGATTTTGACGAAATTTGGCATACATGTTCAGAAAAATCATACCCCGAGGCGAAATCGAGAAATGAATTTTAGCTCTAAATTTGGGGGCGCTACCCCCCAAAAACTCTGAAAAAACATGAAAAAAAATTATTTCTCGAAAACGGTTCCGACGATTTTGATTAAAAAATTCTAAAATGTAGTCCATTTGAATACGAATCCAACGATATAAGCCGTTTTCCCGGGAAAAATCTAGTTCCTGAGAAATTAGCTTAAAATGCGGACGGAGAGAGCCCGGGTTCGATTCCCCGCCCTGGAGAAGTTATTTTTATGATTAATTTTGATGAAATGTTTAATAATATTTAAATGTACATTTGAAAACTAATAAATGGAAACACTGGGCTAAGTAATTATGAACTCGTATATGAGAAAGTTTGTCTGAGTTGTCTCGGACCGATTTTTTAAATTTAAGTTAACGACTTCTTTTACTAAAATTTTTGCAAGATATCTTTAATAGTTTTCGTAATTTATAGTAAAGAATAGTGAAGGTTGATAAGAAAAGGAAACACTTTTACTTGTTCAATAATTTTAATGTCAAACCATAAATATATTTTGACTTACATACCGGTTTCGACTTATTCAGTCATCATCAGTGTAATGGTAATTTTACAAGTTCGGAATAGTATATAAAGGTTAAAGGACGAGGGGTTTGGGGTACATGGTGTGGGAGGGGGAGGTCGGTAGTTGGGTATCGGCAAAAGAGGAATTATCTCTGCGTCTAGGATCAGAGGAGTTGGGATTATTGCGGTGGAATTTCACCCTCATTGTACCTGGGTTGATAACTTCCTAGCAAATTTTACATGTTTAACTAAAAGAAAAAATATAACACAAATAATACATTTCAATAAATATAATAACATTGTTGATTTAAAATGCTAGGAGGCTTCTGAATTAAGGACATGTAGTTGTTATACGTGTGGATTTGTTATTGGTTTGACTAGGGGTGATGTATTAAGGTTTATTTTATCGTTGAAGCATTCTATATTATTATTTTGGAGGGCTCTGTTAATTTCTAGTTGTTCTAATAAATCTAATTGTTTTCCTTTATTGCATGTGTGTATGAGTTTTACGCTATTATTAACTCATACACACATGCAATAAAGGAAAACAATTAGATTTATTAGAACAACTAGAAATTAACAGAGCCCTCCAAAATAATAATATAGAATGCTTCAACGATAAAATAAACCTTAATACATCACCCCTAGTCAAACCAATAACAAATCCACACGTATAACAACTACATGTCCTTAATTCAGAAGCCTCCTAGCATTTTAAATCAACAATGTTATTATATTTATTGAAATGTATTATTTGTGTTATATTTTTTCTTTTAGTTAAACATGTAAAATTTGCTAGGAAGTTATCAACCCAGGTACAATGAGGGTGAAATTCCACCGCAATAATCCCAACTCCTCTGATCCTAGACGCAGAGATAATTCCTCTTTTGCCGATACCCAACTACCGACCTCCCCCTCCCACACCATGTACCCCAAACCCCTCGTCCTTTAACCTTTATATACTATTCCGAACTTGTAAAATTACCATTACACTGATGATGACTGAATAAGTCGAAACCGGTATGTAAGTCAAAATATATTTATGGTTTGACATTAAAATTATTGAACAAGTAAAAGTGTTTCCTTTTCTTATCAACCTTCACTATGAGTAAATACCATAAAATCTCAATCAATACCACTAACTTAATATAGTAAAGAAAGAAAGAAATTGATTGTTCTATGCCCTAATTCATTCAAAAGTTTTGTATTTTGTTGTTGTTAAAGATTAAGATTGCTATTCACTTATTTTTACTAGGTTTTTATTAGCTTGCTTTCTTGTTTGTTAGTTTGTCCAGTACAAATCTTGCAATCGATTTTTAAACAAACTTCCCGAGTAGCTAGACATTTGAAACTTTTAGAATAGCTCAGAATACGACGACAATACATTATTTTAATACTTTTAGCCATCTTTCAGCAGAATTTAATTCGTTTTCAGCAAATTTTGCTGTATGGAAAGTTAGTTCGGAAAAAATCCACAAGTTATTTTATTTGTCTTGACATATCCCATATTCACGATCTTCATCTTTTTGACGGGTTTTAAATTAATGATTTATGACAGAAAATATAAAAACGTGGTATATAAAAAGTTCTTTTTATCTTGTATTTATTATTATTTAAAAGCTTCTTATTTGATTTTTTTTAATACACAATTTATTTTAGTTCATATGTTATTATTTTTTTAATACACATACGTTTATAAATATTTCGAGATGGTATTTCATTTATAGTTTCATTTTTCTGCCGTCATATTGGGTAAGCCTGCGTTGGCTTCGCCTTGGAAGTTAATTTCATTGCTAGTCCTCTCTCCGGCTCGGAGGCTTACCTCATCACTCGTCAATAAAATTCAACGTTGCTGCCTAGTTTCCTAAATAACTATTATTACTCAATAAGACAGAAAGAGAGGTATATGTGGGTACATTTTAAACCTAGAAATTTAACTATAGAGTCTTGCATTTTTACTGGAATGATTTAACTACTGAGCTACGAAACCCAATTTTTACTTTTAACTAATATTTTCTTTAAAATACAAGTTTTTCATCTAAATTATATATTTGTAGAAAAATATACGATGAAAGCCAACACAAAAGATTACAATTGCAACTAAAAGGTTTTAATTACAATTATATTAAGTTGTTTTAAAATTTATTTATGCAGTTTTGTAGTGAGTTTCCTTGTAAGAAGTAAAAAAAAAAACTCGCAAGCATAAACCAACTATTTGAGGCCCCAAGAAGTTTTCTTGCCCCTTTACACACTTTTTTTTTTTTTTTTTTCTTTAAATTTTCTCTTTTTCCTTCTTTTTGGGGTTTTCACAGCCCTCGAAAAGTCCACTTGAAATTCAATAATTAATCCCCTTTCCAATTAAAACTCAAGGCTTTCGTCATTTATTCACTAGGAGGGGAGTCGAGCAGCTCGTCGAGTCAACCAAGCTAAAGATCATTCGACTCGAATCAATAACTCGTTCTCAAGCCTCCGAGAAACCCACAAGGACTTAACTTCGACTTCGTTTTTTTCTGAAAAAAAAAACCGACTTCATTAATAAGTTGGGCAAGCAGGCTTCTCTTCCTTAAGCTCGTTCTCTTTTTCCTTCATCCTTAAGTAGAATTGGTAATCATTTTCGGCTTAGTCCTTGTTAAAGACCAACAAAAAATTAATTCCTCCGTTTTTTTTTTTCTTTCTCTCAACTAAAAAAACTTTTTTTCATTTCCTGAAAAAAGATAAGTCGAATAAAAATAAAAGAATCGACTAAAAATTCGATTTCGAACTCTCCTCTTAGTAATAACAACAGAGGTTTTTTTTTAAGAAAAAAAAAAAAATCTTCTGTAATAAACACGACTGTGGGGATTCTCTTTATTACACGAGGATCAAAGTAGTTAAATTTCATTATATTCAGTTTATTTCAATTAATCCTGAGGGCTTTTTTATTCTTGCGGTCGAATATTTAATTTTTCAATTCAACCTCTTTCAATTTTTTCAAGGAGTAATAAAGGAAAACTTGAGTTTGTTGTAATTAAGAATAAATAAGGGGAAAAAATTACACTTTCTTCATCGTTAGTTTAAGCCTTTATCGAGCCCAGAGGCATTTCAAGGTTAAGGGCTCGTAATTCAATGCATGTTTATTTGAATTTAAAATATATTTTTAGGTTTTTTGAAAGAAATTATCCTTTTGTTTAGTCTAACAGATCTTTTATTACGCGCGTATATTTAACTTCACTTGTTTGTGAAGTAAAAATGTTGCTATCAATATCAACCCACTTTCCGACTACCCAGAAATCCGTATTTTCACAGATTACGCATTTACTGTGAGGTGCCCCGGCAGCTCGAGTAAGAGAGCAGTTAAATTCATTGAAGTTAAGCAGCATTAGGCGTGGTCAATAGTTGGATGGGTAACCGCCACCTCTGATCAAAGCTCTGGGTTCGATTCCCGGACTGGGTCGCCCTCAATGTCCACCCAGCATTGTTTAAAATAAATGGGAAGCTGATCGAAAGATTTGGCGCCACCAGGCTTCTGCCTGGAAAACCACTGTCGACCTTACTCATGGTAGTTTGATAAAAATCGATCAAACGCAACCAGAGTTGTGAAGACATAGTTTACCGACGGTACTTTTTTACTTTAGCCCCCCCCCCCCTCCCTATATCCCTTTGTGTTAATAGTTATTTAGACAAAGGAACATAAAAAGAGTAGCATAATATATTCCTTATTCTAAATTACTATTGAGACGAAGGGATATTTATTCCAATGTACCTTGGGGCAAAGGAATATCACACTTGTGTCTATAATTGCGATCATTTCCCTTAGCCTAATCAACTATTAAGATAAAGGAATATTAAATATAAAACTGCCCTAGTGGTCTCAATGCCTTGGGGAGACAATCACACAAACCTTTGAGACTTTTGTAGGGCAGACTATTGTATAGAACTAAGGAGGGTGCTAAAGTAAAAAAGTGCCTTACCGACTAACACTTCACTCATGCGTCAAGAGATTGGTTGTCTGGTATTAATCCAGTATTGGATTTATTCAAGGCTCCTCGGGCTTTTTTAAAAGACCTACTTCGTGGTCTATGTCTTCGGGTGTAAGCTCCTCGAACCGGGTAAGTTATTAATATCGTTTCCTTACTTTTTGACAATTTTTATATGTTTCGCCAGTTGATAATCTTACTATGTTCATTTTGTTTCTTGAAAAATTAACTAGATTAACTTAATTTATTAATAAATGAGTTATACATGTTATGTTTAGGGAAAGGAAGTGTTGAAGCCACTTGTTGCCTACACTAGCCAGACCTTTCTAAGCACGCAGTGTTTATATCAAGTCTAAAGAGAAACACCCGGCAACACGCAATAAGAAAACCCCAAGAAAACTTAGTTAATCCTAAGTCTCGGCTTGAAGGAATTATACCTCCTCGAGCTCTGCGACTCCCTGAGTTTCACACGTACTAAGTCTCGCGGGACTCGACCTTCTCTCAAACATGTTTTCCTTTTATTTCCTGTCTTTATTTTCTTCTCAAGGTCCTCTTCGAAATTCTTTTAACTTGTTAGCTCAATATATTTATCTGTAAGTCTTGAAATTCTCTTTATTCTGTTCCATAATCACTACAATAGAACAGATTTATAAGTAAATTTCATTATAAGTTTTAGCGAATTTTCAAAGAAAATTACGCTATTGCAATGGCTTCAAAATTTTTGTAATGCGAATTTTTGAAAAATTTTTCCATGGAAATCCGTTTTAGACCATTCTGAATCGATTCCTAAAATTTAACACTTTTTTTTATGTATGTATGTATATATGTATGTATATATGTATATATGTGTCACTCCAGACGATATCTCCCCTTAGGATGCACTTAAAAATTTCAAACAAATTTTAAAATGTCAATAATATCAAAAGAAAGGATGAGTTCGTTGGCCAGAATTATTGGAGTCCATTTAGGGGTCAAATTTTGACCATATAGGGTCAAAAAACGTGTTTTTTCCATTTTACCCCCCTTTTATGTGAAAATATGATAAAAGTGTAAATAACAACAATTACTGTACTCTTAAAGAGCTTTCCAACGACATGCATCTTGAAGGGTAAATACTATTTTGACTTTTGTACCCCGTACCCCTGTGTACCAATTTTTTTTTTCACCCGAGCAAATTCTAAACCAAAATTTTCCTATATTATCATAAGCCAATAAAACGCAGATTTCTTTGAAAATTCGCTCATTAAGTCATGGTGCATGACTGGACTTTTCTTATTATATCTTATGAACGAGAAAAATAAAAATCTCAAATAAAATTATTGTAAGTTAATCTAGTTCCAATTTAACTTTTGCTTAATCCTTTTACCAATCATCAACAGAGGTTCATAATCAATAACATGAATATAAGAGTTCCTTCATAAATTAGCTTAATATAAGAAGTCTAGTAAGGATAGAGAGTTTTCTAGCAGTAAAGGTTCCTTTATATATTAGGTGAATATAAGAGATGTAGTGAAGAAAGAAGTCTTCTAACATCAAAGGAGCATTAACAAATTGGATAAGTAAAGAAAAAAGAGGCCTACTGAAGAAAAAGAGTCTTCTGCCGTCAATGACGAATGAAGTCTTAATCTCTTACACAACTGTACAGGATTTACTGGAGTCTTGGACTCTGAGGCTAATAATATTCATAAAACCCGTCTGTAATGAAGATGCATTCAATTGACAAAAATTGTTTTTTTGAAAATTTAAATGCAAAGCTTTTGTTTATAAAGCCGGACGCACATTTAGACTCAAGGCAGGGCAGCAAAGTTCCTTTCAACGGCTGAAATATACGAAACCACGCGAATTGAGACGCCAGAACCACAAGCGTCGGGTAGGCTATTTGTGGTGTAGTTCTACCCTGCGATAACACCTAAATTATCTAGTACATATTATTATAATTTATGCATTTTCTTTATAGCATTATAAATGTTTTACTGTGTATATTATCAAAATTAGAAACACTAGTAATATGATTGAGTAAAAAGAATTTTGTATACATACACAAAATAAGAATATATATAATGTATTTTATTTAATTAAATTAAAAGTGGGTTTTTCTGTTGGCCACACTATATTAGTTAACATTAAGGGAAGTTTCTGTAGGTAATGTTGGCTAGCGTGAGACATGCGACCTGTAGAACATAGGGACAGTGCAGCCAACTCCCTACCACAGCTGTACTTCCGGCATCACTTCTCTACGTTTAGATATAAATTCTATTAATCAACTCACTTCATTTCTCAAACACAAAGTAATAAACGCCCCTTAATCCAACTAACTATCTTTTTCAAATTAAATACAATATTTTATCACAATATTAAAATTTTTAGAATTAAAAAGTCAAAGAAAAAGTAACGGAATTCTAATAAACTAAATATAAAAAAATTTCTTTTCATGGTTATAAATAATTGAAATAACTATTAATATCATTAATAATACAGCATTTACTATATTATCCTATAATTAAGATACTTATATAGTAATCTAACATTAAATTATTAGCTACAGACTGCATCTATTTATCAATTTACTAAATATAGAAGTTCTGTTTTTAATATTAGAGAAAGTAATGCCTAATATTAATACTAATAATAATTATCTAATAATTAGGGTGGCACAGCCTCCTCGCGTCCTATAATTGGACGAGGCACTTGGGAATTGAGAGGATTGTTTGGACCTGTTTCGATTCCCAGTGAGATCTTATCTGTGTGTGGGTGTATATATATATTTAATCGATTTTTTATAAATTAATTATATATATATGCTTTGATACAATAAACCAAATTTTTTCAAAAATAAAGTAAATTAAATAAAACTAAGTCTTTACCAAGTCCATATTAACAGTTCCCTCCTCGAGTTGTAAATTGTTCAAAAAATTTAACGACTTTGTTTCAAGTAAGAAACAAAAATAATATAAATTAAAAAAAAAAAAAAAAAAAAAAATATATATATATATATATATATATATATATATATATATATATATATATATATATATATATATATATATATATATGTATATATATATACATATATATAAATATATATGTATGTATATACAGCATGAAAGAGTTTTTTAATTTTTATGAAGGGAGCGTTAAAAAAATTGAAGTCCCTTTGATGAAAATCAAGGCAAGAGGGATTTTTCTAAAGGCCAAAATCCCTTCTAAATCAAAACCAAGCGATGGGGAGGGGAATTTGTAGGCGAGGCTCAATAGACAGATTATTTTTTAATCGGTTTTCCCCGAATAAAAAAAAAAAGAAAAGCGGGAGAGGAAAACTGGCATTAAGCCTTCTTTTTTTTAAAAAAAAAAATTCTTCACCCTTCGAAATCACGAGGAAATAAAATATAAAAAAGTGTAATCAAGGACCAAGATTTGTTTCTTTTCATTTCAAATTTGAGGAGTTAATGGAATAAAAAAATAAATATAATCAGGAGCCAAGGTCTTTTCTTAATGAATTCTAACTGAGTAGTAAATAATTTTCGTCATTACATTTATTTATATAAGGTATATAGTAAAAGGTGTATAAAAATTATTCTGAAACAACGTGAAATGAAGCAAGTTAACTTATGGGCACCTAGGCCTAAAGATGAAAATTATTACTATAATTACATAAGAAGAAGAGACAAGAGAAATTGAAAATGCAATCAGCCGCATCCCTTTAACTCTCGACGAAGGAATTATGTTACTTAATTTGATGCTTCAGTATTAATTTAGTTCTCTATGCGTTATATTCTTCATAATTTACTGTTATTGATATTGGTGTCTACGAGTAGATTCACTTATTTCATTATTTCTGTTTAATAGGTGCCGTCACCATTGGACTATCGACAGTAATTTATTGTAAAAATAGTGATAGTGGTCGTACTTTCTCTTTTCTCGTATGGAATAGATAAAGAAAGATACCAAATCTTGAAGCAGAATAAGGGGGAAATCGATAATAAAACACTTTTCTTTACCTTTTTCCTGACCCTAATACTATGTACATATTGATACGAAAAAACCTTTCCTGCAGTGTCTTAATGTGACACACACGCACATATATATACTCTTATATGAAAGAAAAAGGAAGTGGGATAAAAAAGACCCACAACTTTCCTTTCCGAAATAAAGAATCTTTACCAAACCACACAAGAAAACCGACAAAAGGAAACTTTAAATAAATATATTCTTACCGTCACTATGAAGAAAAGATAAAATATAAGGATGAAGGGAGGTTGATAACGATAAAAAAAAGAAGGAAAAGAAATGGACAGGGATTGGGTGAAGAGTTTGTCTCTACACTGATCCCTGATTCGGGAGATATCCCAAAGATACACCGTATAAAAAAAGGAAGGACCGAGGACACAATATAGAAAAAGGATCCCTTAGGGGACTTGAAACAGAGTCTGAATGATCCTAGGACCGAGTCTTGCATCTTTCAGCCATAAAGGGCCGAGGACGTAGATTTCCTTATAGGACTCTGGATAAGGACAAGGTCTAGAACTGAGGATAAGGCGATAGAAGCCTTTTTCTTCTGGTCTAACCCAAGACTAAAAAAAGAGAATGCTTTTATAGCAAGAAGGATCTTGTGGAAAGATACTGTGGGGGTTTCTATCTCCGCTTGTAGTAAAACAAGTAAACAGATCAACGAGTTTGTTTTGGTTTATATGGGAAGGACGAAGAGACGTAAGTACTTAAACTTTGTCGTGGTCAAATTTAACAAGCTCTACTTAAACTTGTAAGCTTGGAAAACTGCAACCAAACAAGAAAAGCCTTGAGATTTAACATCTAGAATTAAAAAAAAAAAAAAAAAAAAAAAAAAAAAAAACTAACAAAAAAGTATAAAAAGTATAGTTACACTTGAAAAATACACTTGCTTTAAGCACAAGTGTACTTGCGCTTCGGTTATACAGATAACTGCATAGATCTGAGACAAGTCAGACAAACTTACTCACGGAAATACTGCTATTGTGATTGTCCCCATTTTGGAAACAATTTTTCTGGTAGTAGTAGTAGTAGTCTTATTATAGTACTTTTTGTGTCTTATTATTGTACCTACTAGAACGGGTAAGACGAACCACTTGTTCGAACCACTTGTTCGAACCTTGCAATTAGGCCATCACTTAAGCCCTTTTTACGCCCCGTGGTGGAGAGTTCCAGCTACTTCACACATCATACATTTATACATTGTACCGCCGAAGCGAGTATGGTGTGATCATTAGTAAGCTATATAAGCGTGCGTCAAAGCGTGTCCCTCGCCCTGCTCCGTCCTCGAACCGTAGATACAAATTACATTGTTATGACACGGATGGGACCCACACCAAAGAGTGGGGGAAGAGTCCCCATAAAGGGTGTCCCTCGCCCTGCACCGTCCGCGAATCATTGATGCAATTCAGAGTATCATGGCACGGGATCGAACCCACGACCTCAAGTTGCCTCGACTTATTGATAGCTGAGCGAGCGCCCTAACACGCTCGGCTACCCTGGCTCCCTATTTTTCTGGTATATTACATTATTCTTTTAGTATAGGTTGATATTATTATTTTTTTTTCTTTTTAGCATTTTTAGTTCAATCGAGGCGAGTACATAAATTTTAATGTGAATGAATTAAAGTAAACAGAGTAAAAACAGTGAAAACCCAGTTTTTAAATGGAGGAAGATGTTTTTAAATGAGGATGACACCTCTTATCTCCAATTGTCCAGTATTAACTAACTTGAACTTGTAGGGCCGTTTCTACTAATAGGCAAGACAAGGCCACCTAGGACGGCAAAAGGAACAGGAACATAATAATGTTTAAACGAACAGTGAACATATTGAGCAAATAAAGAGAGGAAAAATAAGTAGAGGAAACTTCAAATTCTTTGCGGAGTACTAGTCTTATTCAAATGTAATGATTGGCAAAATATATCAAAGATTCTTTCTTCACACGAAAAGAGTGTTAAACATATTACCAACTTTTATAACAAGAGGGGCTATATACAGTCTAAAACAAAACGGAACTAGAAATAGTGTTATTTATAAAAAGTTTAAAGATCTTAGAGCGAGTAATATATCTTTTTTAGACTTCTAGGTGAACAACTGATGTTAAGAAAGGATTGTATGCATTCTTTGTTGCGTCTCCAGGTTGATAAGATAATATAATGAAACGTCATATACCATCTTTGACCATGAAACCTCAGAACGACAGCCGGTGGCCAAGCAGGATCAATGCCTTAACTCCCGTCAAATTCCAGTTACTCTTTTATAAAATTTCTCTTTCTCTGTATGTGTCAGCCTTCTTAATGGGTAGAGCATTATAAGAAGGTTTGATAAACCGGGTTGCATCTTGAACGACTTTATCGATAAAGTAAATACAGTTTGCTTGGAGTAAACATATCAACGTCGTAAAAAGACGGCTTAACAGTATAGCGAAAAATGCAAAAAAAAAAAAAAAAAAAATTCTATGCTACACATAAGAAAAACGAGGCTGTTTACGAGTACATGTCGTGAAATGAAGGCCGGACGAAGTGTTGTAGTAATGTTAGTGTGTTTGTCGAGGGGTTCGCCTTGTTTTATGGCCTGAGGCTACACCATAATTTCTCCCTGCCCCCTATTTCACGTGTGTTCATACTTCACACGTGGTGTTAGAGACCGCTAGACTTAGTCTCGAGGTAAGTTTTCAAGGAAACACCTCTGCCTCCCCCCCCCCCCCCCCCCTCAGGGCTGTACGAGTAGAAAACGAGTTGATTTAGAGCCTTAACACGACCGCAACAGTTAATCACTTGCCCGCAAAGCTTGCAAGTACTGGCGTGGGGTGAGAAGTTGCAAGGGTGAGTAGAGGTAGGGTGACGTCACGTATGCCCTTTCTAAAACCCCTTTCTTTCCTTTTTCAACACCAAGCATCTATCTTCTTCACATATACTTGTACTAAGGGGGAGAACGAAAATAAACTTCTTATATATGGTTCCAAAGCAGATTTAATTAAGACCAACGATTTGGGCTTTCGTGTCTTGTACTCCATTTGCCGACCATTTCAGGTGTATTTCAATTGTAATTTCTAAGAAGACTACTGTTTTGTTAATAAAACAAACAACTAAAATTTTGTAAACTGTCCATATTTTAGGTCACAACTTTCCATCATCAGGTTTAAACACTAATTATAATCGTGGTAGAAAATGTCTGCAATTAATTTGCTATCATGGTTTCTTAGTTAAGTGATAAGATTTATCATTAACATTATAATTGCGGTAAAAACTAGCTGGATTAGAAATTCGCAATTCTGGCTTGTTAGGAAGTAATGGGTTTTAACACTGATAATTGTGGTAGAAACTGTTTGTAATTAAAGATTGATTTGCTATTGTGGTTTGTTAGTATTATGATATTTTTACACTGATGATAATTGTGATAGAAACTATACATTATTAACTTTTGCTATTGCGGTTTGCTAATAAAACTATAGTCGTTAAGACCTACTCATTTTGTGTCCTAACTGACAGATGTACTACTTTAATTATTAATTAAGCAATTCAGTTTTTTTGTTCCTGAAATTATTTAAAAAAAAGTATAAACATTTGGAAGAAGCAAGTACCACGAACTAAACGCAGATGAAATTATTTGAAAGTAAATTTAATAGATGTAACAACCTAGGGAAACATATTTTATTTTACATAAATATATTGTAAGAACGAAAAATAATCCGAGAAAAATCGAAATAACTTTCTCATTACATCTTTCTATTATAGAAGTCCCCATTCTGCGGCTTTGTTTCTTATAAACCAATTTGATTGTGATTATACTCATCCCCTATTTTTGTTCGTAAATAACTATTGACATGGTTTGATTAGTATTAAATTAAAATATATTAAAAATAAAAATAATATTTTGAAGTAAACATTTATATACGATATAACAAAAATAATAATTGAAGAGCTTAACAGAGAATTTATTTATAAATTGAAAGAATTATTCCTTATTGCATTATATTAAAACAGATAAGCTTTAAGTACATATTAAGCTTTCATTATTATGTTAGCTATTATTAATATGCACTGACTTTACTCTCTATACAGTGCTAAAAAAATAATTTTCGGTCGCTTCAGGCTATGATACATCTGATTATGTATATTCAATTTCATCGTTATAAGTTAATTTATACGAAAATCAAAATGAAAACAATATTAATTATTTTAAAAAACTACTTATTTATACAGGAAAGAAAAGTTGTGTATAATTGAATTTAAGAAAAAACTTACTTTTTTTTATTCCTTTACTTTTCTTTTATAGCGATAAAAAATGTGTTTTCAAAAGAATTTACGTTAAAAAGTAAAAATTAATGTTTATAATTTATAATTAAAATAAATAATTAGAAGCGAACAAAAAAAAAAACGAGCTGCAAATGATTGATTTATTAATAAACAATTAAGGGAGAGGGGCAGGGGGTGCTCAAGTTAATTATTTCTTGAATTTACAAAATCAGGGGTAGAGGAATGAAGAGGGAAGAGGGCGGCACCCCCGGGGGAGGGGCCAGATGAATTCTTAACTCTCAAGGGGGGGGGGGGGGGGCGGCTAATGGAAATAAAAATGGGAGGAGATCTTGATGCTTAATGGAAACAAAGAACCTTAAAAAATAGAACCCTTTAGTCTAAACCTAAGAAAAATACCCCTAACCCATTTTAAAGTTAAAAAAAACCTCTAAATTCTAAGGTAGTGGGATTATAATATTTTTAGACAAAAATCAAAATAATTGTAGATATTTAACTGGTTTATTTAAGAATTCAAAATTAATCTTTATTGCTAAACTTACGTTTGATTGCTTTTAATAATTAAGATTTATTAATGTTACTTAAGTCAATTTTTTATTGAAATCAAGATAACATCGAGTCTCTTAGAATTAGGTTATTTATCAGAAGTAAAGTCGGCCAAACTCTAAAGGTTGCACTTGTTTATTATATTGTGACACCTGATATAACCAAGTACATAACAGAAGTTGTCTTTAGGGTATCCAAGTACATAATAAAATAAAGTAGATAAAACATAGCCTTCGGTAGTTTTACCACCCCACGATAACTTTTCCGGCTTTCGACTTCCCATGTTATCAGGAGAAGTGTCTCTCAGGTAGGTTCAATAAAATTAGCAGTAAATATAGAAAAAAATTGTCTTCTTTCCTAATTTCCTTTCAATTATAAAATATTTTAATTTAATTTTAAAGAGTTACGGATTTTAGAGATCCAGGAAGATGGTCTGTACATTTCTTTTTCTTTATTTTATTTTATTCCGGCTCTTCTACTAATTGATTTTATTTCTTTATGCGAGTGTACTAGTTATCTTTTTTTTTTAATATTCTTTCATTTCATTTTGCTTTTGAGTTTATCGAAGGTAATGGAAGCTATGTTACCGTTCTGAAAAATTAGAATATTTTTTCTCCGATTTAAAAAATCCAAGACAGAAATCTGTTTCAGACATCAAGATACCTTTTATAGTCCCATGACTGTTTGCCTGTCGTTCAATTTTCGCATACCAACAAATATTAAAAACTACTTGTTAGATTTTAATGAAATTTTTCTTTTTTTTAAAAGTTATTTATTGGCATAAGTAACAAAACATCAACGAAATTTAAATGGTAGGTCACAAATAGCCCATTTTTGGTTCCATATAAGTTTCAACATTTTGCGATCATTTGTTTCTCTTCCAAATGCGCACAAACATACATTAATCATAGACCAAATATCTTCAAAAGCAATCATCTGACTTTTAAGAAATTTGGATGGTATGTCGAAAGTAGTCCCAGATTAATTTCAACTGCCTGCACACATGAAATATTGTTAAATATTTCATAGCTATAACATAGCTTCCTAATTTTAATTCTTATTCAATTACAAAACAAATAAAATAAAGTGAACACAATGCTTCCGTTACCTTCGGTAAACTCGGAAGCAAAATTGAATATGCATGTAAAAAAATGCAGTTATTTAATGTATTAAACAAACAGAGATAAATGCCTATATTTATGCTATAATTTGACAGAAACTCTAGAGGACATGCAAACAGAAAGGTTGAATATTATCGTTTATATTAAATCGGCAATTGAAAAAGGATAATTACCATTAATTTCTGTTTTTTCATACAATAGATAAAAAATAATCAAAGAAATTATTAAAGCGAAAAAAAAAGAATCGTATCGTTATAAAAACAAACAATAAACCAAGAAACAACCAGAAAAATATATGGAACAGACAATTTGACGCCTTAAAAGCCATTCATTTTTATTGCTTTTTGTGTGAATTATTGTCCTGTTGTTATCGTTAATTCTTTTTCTTGCTGATAAAATATTTAAATCACTAATAGTAATAACTGTAATTATATGGGTCTTGAGATAAAGTGGTTTAACAAGAAAAATAACTGTTAGCTTTTTTGTACTTAATGTAAGCAAATTATCTTAATATCAATATATTTTTGTGTATTTGAATAATAAAACTGCATTTTTATAAACCTACTTACTTATTTGCATTTTTACACAAGAGTCAAAAGTAGATATTTTACTGAGCAAATATTTATGTAACAAGTAGTTTAAGAAAAAAATAGATATATAAAAAATAATGAATAAATAAGATTCATAAAAATATATAAATATAAATAAATTTTTATCATAAAAAAATATGCCTGATCCAACTCCATATCATATTATACATAATTTTTACGTCTAGTGTTTTCCATTTTTTTAGTTCAATCAGTTTTCGCACGTTACATTTATTTATTACTAGCTGGATTTATTACTGTACTGCAAAACGGAGTGTTATACAGGAGGTATTAACATTTTATATTATAAAAAATAAATAAATTCGCTTTAAAAACTTCGATTAAACTACAAAATTCGCCAAAAAAAATGTAATTTTAAATGACATAATTTTAATGGCAACATTTTATTATTTTAAATAAAGGATAATTCAGAGCTCTATGTGACTCGTGCTGAAGCTAATAGAAACTCCAGATTCAGGATATAGAAGGTAGTATTTAAAAATTTTCCCGACTGAAGCGAAACTGTTTCATGAATCTAGAATCGAGAATGCCGCGTAGTGTAAGTATTTTAGATTTTTTCCCCCACAAATTTGACTAAGCCAAATCCCAGTGGATTTTTTTTTTTTTTTTTGTCGAGAAAGATAAAAATAATATAATCAAATGAGGTATCGCTCAAAAGATCATAATAAATTTAGTAACCAATTATTAATAAGCTTTCCATTTTATTTATAACTATAACCTAAGCAGCAAGCTCTTAAAAACAGCTAAATTAATAGTTTTTCCAATCATTCCACATTAAAAAAATATGACAAAATTCTACTCATCAACAATTACTGTATTCTTTAAAAGCTTTTTAGCGATGTATATCATGATAGTATTCTCAGGTATTTTGATCATAGATCCCTTAATATGTACCAAAATAATAATGATAAAAGAATTTAGCAGGTCTACTAAATACTTTAAACAAAACAATTTTTTTTTTACCACTTATACCTGAGCTTAAAACATATACTTTGTACCACTTTTGATCCTAATGTACTAACTGTAGACAAATTATTTTATAATCATGTTCCAGGCATCAAATAAAGTCCAATTTTCATTCAAATCGGATGAAAAATTGTAATACTGCTAATGTTTAATTAAAATATGGTAAAAGTCTACATAACAACAATTATTGTAATCTTAAAGAGCTTTTCAACAATATGTATCATGATGGGTATATATTACCCGTAATATGAAATCTCATGTAGACAGTGATCTTCTCTTTGTTTTGAAGGTCAATTATGCAAATTTTTGTCAAGATCGGAATAAAACTGTAGATTTGTATAAAAGATGTACCCACAGACACTTTTCTTTATATATGTATAGTATATAGATTAAAAATTTATAAATATGTACTACAAAAATAATTCCTCCCTAGCAGGGAATCTAACCCCTCTTACCTTTTGCAAATAAATTTATTTTGATCAATATTTTCAAATTAAATAGCTCAAAAAACTAGATATTTCCCGGGAAAACTACTTATATGATTAGATTCGTATTTAAATTGACAGCATTCTGGAATATTTTAAATCAAAATCGTCGCGGAACAGTTTACGAGAATCAATCATTAATTCTTTCGGGGTAGTACCCTCAAATGTATTAATTAATTTCTCGATTAGCGACTTCAACATTGTCTCCATCGACACTCTAATTTTCTAAACTGGTCAATTTTACTATAAGTTTTATACACATTAAATAAGTAACTATGATCATAGTGATAAATTTGGCATACATGTTCAGAAAAATCATACCTCGAGGCGAAATCGAGAAATGAATTTTGGCCCAAAAAACGTGAAAAAAAATTATTTCTCGAAAACGATTCCGACGATATTGATTTAAATACATATGGAATGATATATGCCGTTTTCCCGGGAAAAATCTATTTTCCGAGATGTTGATGAAAATAAATATGATTTTGTTGAAAATCGAAAACAAAAAATTAACAACCACCTGTTGAATGCATTTTAAATAATATAATATTAACTAAGCATCGCGTACGTTTAGATACGCGAGCTTAATGCTATAAATATTTAATATTTAACAAATTAATAGTTAATCATGATGAGTTTATAGTTTTAAAGGATGGTTGGAGTAGACGGTTGTGCCGGGTGGGACTTATCACTTCACTTAGATGGTTCTATAGTAACCCTGCTAAAGGTGAGTTTACTGTCACAGCTAGCAGATCGACACGCGTATCCGTCTGTATAGATAACTATATGTATGTGTTTTCTGGGATCTGGGGCTGAGATTATATGAGAAAGTTAGTCTGAGTTGTCTCGGGCCGATTTTTTCAAAAGTGTTTCATTATTAAACCCGGAAACAAAAAAGAAATTTCAAAAATGAACAAGATTAAAAAGTGGTTTGGAATTAATTATTTTCCTAAATAAGAAAAGACAAAAAAATAATAAAAAGAGATAAATTAAGGGTAGAAGGATAAAGGAAGAGAAGGAGGGAAAACAATTAAAGAGTTTCAAGTGTTAAATGTGTCTTCGGGGGAAAGGGGGTTGGCATGACTTAACCCTGGCTTAATTAGCAACTGCATTTACTATTCATTGCTTCTCCTCGGAAATGCCTCTTTAGTCTTGGGGGGGGGGGGGGGAGAAAAAGCCAACACTTTCTCAGCCAACACGAAACAAGAAGAAAAAAGGGCATTTTTAACCATCCTTCACTTTTGAAAGAGAGAAGTAAATTAAAATAAAAAGAAAGCGTAGAAGAAAAAGACTAAGGAAATCAAGGATCATCCTACGAAAGAAGGAAGAGATAACAAGGGAACGTACGGAAAAAGAGAGCAAGGATTAGTTGAAAATTCCAGCCCCGTAGTCTTCCAGTTATTATTCGTTGGAATTCATCCTCCCCCATTTCTTCCTATAATTCTCCGGATGAGGAGGAAAAGAAGGGGGGGGGGGGGATTTTTCGAAGCAGCTCGATTTCAACGAGATACCTATGAGAGAAGGGTGGGTCTTAACCAGAAGGAAGAAAAAAGTTAGAAGTTCTTCTTGATAAACCGGTACCTTCTTCCTTTTACCGTAGGGGGATGAAGGAAATTCGACAAAATTCCTTATTGGCTGTTATTTTGCCGTGTCGGTAGGTCCTCGGTTAGGTATAAGGATAAGCCGCTTCTTCCTTCGACCGTCCAATCGAGGCCCCTCTTCTTCGCTGCTTTATCCTTCTAGGACCTTTTTCAGGAAGAGAAATCCATTACCTACATCCTTCTTTTTTTCTCACTCTCTTTTGAAGTACATTTCTTAACATCCTTTTCTTATAATCCTGATTTCTTCTACATTCTTCTCTGCAGTTCTTTTTACTTAGAGTTATATTTTCATTTTTAAAGAAGAGCTATATTAAAAAACATAAGAGAAAAATGAACTAAGATGTTAGAAATGAAAAAATAAAAAAAATGAAAATAAGACAGAATTGAGGATGAAAATTTTTGAAGTAATCTTTTGGTGCTTTATGTTCTCGTTACGTCAAGGTGGATGAAGTCAAGACGAAAGATAATACTTTTTTGCATCCACCTGTTTTATCACTATTGTTATTTTTCATATTTTTTGCAATCCACATTCAAGATTCTAATTTCAACCCACTTCCTCTCTTTGGAAGTATTACAAGAATCGAAACAACAAATTATTATACTTTATAAAGCGTCAAGATATGAAGTAACTAAATCTACTATATTACCCTTATGCTAAATCTATCTATTCTTCCTCTATTCCCCATACCTTTAATCAAGTAACGATTATTATTATCTGAAAATAAAATATAATAATCATGTCCTCGATTTCTTTGGTAAAAAGATAAAAATAGAAGTCAAATTAGTTATTTTCTTTGAAGTTGTTATGAGTCAATAGTTATCAGATAAAGACATTATTTATACTTTCTGTTTTATTCGGCAACTAATTGCTTTTGGTCAAAAATGTTTGAACACTCAAATCTGTGGTCTCAAACCTAGATGTATACATCCAAAAGAAATATTACTAACTTAAAAGATTAATTCTACAAATTTTTAAAGAGAAAGATGCCATAACTAATTTCTTACGAAAAGTCTGATTAACTTCACTTTATCAATTCCGAACAGCATGAGTTACTACTTCACATAGGTTTTTGAAGATTGTAGAGGCTCACATGGCATCAAACAAAGAAGTTGAAACAGGGAAGTAATTCGAAATGATTCCCACCGTTTAATTTCAAATAGGAGGAGGGATTGAGTGAAGATAGCGGTACGGTGGTGTCGTGTCGGTTTTGCCGGGGGAGTGTATAATGTTTCTGAGTTTGATTTATCGTCGGGATCCTGGCTGAGGTTTTTTCCTTGCCGACGCTCGAGCCCCATATGTCTCCTCGATTCTTGTCCGTTCATCCCACCCGAGTCAATCTTCTCTTTATGTCGGATCCAGGGGAGTTGAAAGCCAATCGACGAAAAATCTACGCCAGAATCTCGTGCAGTTTTCTTCTTTCGGCTCTCAACCCTCATCGCCCTTCATCTCGTCTTCCGTCACTTTTTTTTATTTTCACTCTTCGACAAGATTTTTCCAACCAGAAGGTTTTCGCACGTCGTCGTTTCCCCGATACCGGCAACACACTCGATTCATTTCGTTCGTTTCCGCCTCGTCCGCCTCCCGATTATCTGGGCGCCCCAGAGCCAAGCCGCCCCCACGCTGTTCCGCCCCACCGCCTCGCACCCCGTCTCAACAGCTCCTTCTATTATCGACCTGCTACTTCCCATGTACCCCTCATTCAACCGTTTTATTTCTCCCTATTTTCTTATTATTTTTATTTATGCTGTAGTTTCTTTGTAATCAACCTATATATCAGGTTTTTTGATTAATGACTTATAACAAAGAACCTCTAAAGAAGAATAATCATTTAATTGGACACTAATAAAGCTGTTAATGACAACATGTGAAAAACATACCAAAGAAATTCCTCTGTATCATTTAAAAAAAGCTTCAACCAAATATCTTAATTAAATGGTAACTAGAAATTAACTTCTTCAAATTTATTGTGTTAACCTCGATTAAAATTGGACCTTTGACTTTTTTCCAAGGATTTATTAGCAGGCTTTTAATCATATAATAAGACCTTAAGTCCGAAGATTAATCTGTAGTAAACCTGATGTAGTCGTAAGGACGGAATATCATTTTTGTATCTTTCGTCTAATAAAGTAAACCGTTCTAATTATATAGATAGCTTAGACAATGTCAATAGTCAACAATGAGTAGAGTTTCCCCGATGAAGTTTGTAAGGTTGAAAGAACAGTCAAACCAAACAAGGATTCTATAGAATCGACGAAACTTTTCTGGATTTAGACCTTCGACGAGAACAATTTCTGCGGCGAAGTTTGAAGTCAAGGAAAAGCCTGAAAGCCTACGCGAGCAGGAAGAAGGCTTGACTTAAGGTAAACGAGAGACTCGCCGAGTCGGACAGATTAAATTAAGGTCTCGGAGCTTAAAAGGAGCCCCCTGAAGGTTCCTCTGACAAGTTAATTGAAGGAGCCAACAAGGCAACGAGAGAGGGGTTTATTTCCTTACAGCATCAAAACCTTACACAATGAGAATTTAATTAAGTTTGGGAAGGGGTTGGGTCCCCGTGTGTGCCCGAGAAAAGGGCCTTAGTTTTAGAGCTCCGTCCCTCTTCCAGTGTGCAGTGTCGGAGGTTTTTAGTCTCGAATTTAACACTGGATCCTCGGGACATATAACGGCCAATATAGTGCAGAGACTCTCTCTCTCTCTCTCTGTAAACGAGATACTTGGAGAGATACACGAGCCCACGGCGTTTGGCTCGACGTAGCTCGCGGGCTAAAGGTTCGTATTAAAGCCCCGTAGTATAATACAAGAGGACCTTTATAGCCCGGGTAATGAGGAGCCTTGTAAGATGATATAACCCTGGGTCTTCACGCTTCTCTTGGCGTCACCCTCGCAACCCGAAACCCCCTTTAAAAACCCTCACATAACTCGAGACAAACATACTGGAAAACACGATTCCAACCTTTCCGACGAATAAACCCCTGCCGTATTAAATTTTACTTTCTTTAATGAATACCGTGAGCTGCTTCAAGTCTAACTTCCCCACAACGAGATGAAGAGAACAGTCAAGAGATTTCTCAAGAAAACATTTTCATTCTATACACGGCTATTATACCAAGACTGGTGAAATACGACTTCTTCTCCCCACATTTTACAATAAGAGGAAAGAAAACCTTGCACGTACCCTATAAAAAAAAAATCTTATTTTATTATAATAATGTTTAAATGTAACAGAAAACTTATTTGAAGGAAAATTATTTATTCCATCATCTTACCATTTTTATCCTACACCCTCTAAAATGATTAATTTTAAATAATATGACATTCTAATTATTTATTTGTAAAAAGAAACATACATATATTAGCAACATACATATATAGCTTCACCACCGAATTTTGAGATTAAAACAGTATTAAAAAGTGAAAAAAAGAATTGCTCGTAACCTGTTGTTTAATAGCACCATGAAGGATCAGTGCAAAATCCTGCTTCTTACTTTCTTATAATAAACATACTCGTAGCATGAAAACATAGTATTGTTGTCGTGCAAATATTCGATTTTGAGATTTAAATAAATTTTAACATGTTAAGGTCCTTTTAGATAAACAAAAGAAAGTTTTTTTTTATTAAAGTCAGTGTAGATGCGCGTAGAGCCTAAAATATACTGAAACAATTTCGATAAAATCTGGTATTCATGTTCAGAAACCCGAAAACGATAAAAACCAACGATCTCGACTTAGATCACAATAAACGAAATACTGATAACTGGTAATGGGTGGGCCCATTCCAAGCTATTTTAATCACACTAAGCAGTTGATAACATTAACCATGATCACATTAAACGGCACCAACTTCATTTACTGAGATATTACACTAAAACGATAAAAAAATAAAAAAAGGAACCAATGATTACACTCTATCAAAATAGGAAACATAATTGAATTAAGATTGATTTGGTATGCTAAAATATATGACCTAAGAAAACAATAACTTTTCATAGTAAAAAACAATTTTACTGTATACCTACGATTAAATATAATCAAACATTAAATATGTTTTTTTTTATTATTGCTGCAGATATTTCTAAGGAAATATTTATTGTAAAAATTATTTCTTACAACATTTTATATATATATATATATATATATATATACAGGGTGTTCCGCATAAGTACCTACACAGAGAAACCTATGAATCAACATCAAATTTCTGACCAAAAATGTCGTGTAACCTTAGGTCCTATCGACCTTCGTTTTCGAGATATATCGATATATCGATTTTTTATTTAGGTCTTGTTTTTAGCCATAAACTACGTAATAAATAAAAATCTAAATGAGATAGAAAGATGCAGTTTGCAGCATTGTAAAGAACATTAAATTTTCTTTAAAAAATCACTAATTTTAGTACATAATATGTTTATTAGCTTAGTGATAATGCAAGAGAAACATTAAAATTGGAAATTATATCAAATGTCTATACAATTTAGATCTTCCATAACTTCTATATCTTTATGCCTAATGTAATGTTTAAATTGCTTAAAAAACTGCGCAATTTTATAAGCTTTAATTCGATATAGCATTGTCTACAGTTTAGGTAAGTGTTCATAGAAAAATAGTAAAAATAACTATAAGGAAATCAACTTATTCACATTAATATTTATTTACAAGTTTTCGAAATAACCACTATTTTCATATAAACAACATCAACACCTTCTTCAAATGCTCTGTGTTGCACTCCTTATCTCTTCAACTTCTGCCTTATTTGCTCAAATGCAGAAATAATTCTATCCATTAGCTCTCCCCTAGTGTACACAATTTTTCTGCATACAACACTTTTTACTAGGCCCCACTGATAAAAGTCTACTGGGGTAAGGTCTGAGCGTGGAGGCCAGAGGACTGGTCATTCAGCTAGTGCCTAACATTTCTGGCAAAGTGGGCGGGACATCCATCCAACTGTAGATACCTGCTTATTCTTAAATCAAGTGGTAAGTCCTCAATTAATCCAATAAAAAAAAAAAAAATCCACAAATTTCACCATTAAGGCGTCCTTGAAGAAAATGAGGTCTAACTATTCTGTGACCAATAATACTAGCCCACACATTTACAGAGAACTGGTGCTGAAAATGATGAGGCCTCGGTCCATGCGGATTTGCAATAGACCACCATGTATGAGTGTTGTGAAAATTAACAGAAAACAGCTCTTGTAAAAAGTGGACTCATCGGTCCACAATATTAAATGTGAAACATTTCTTCGTAATATCCAATTGCAGAATTATACCCTCGCAGCTATGTCAGCTAGGGTCAGCTCCTGGACGGGAGTGTCATGAAAGGCACAGTTGATTTCTTTTTCAATATTCTAAAAATGCGTCCCTGGAATTCCCAATATAGCCGAAGCCCTTCTAATACTGGTCCTAGGATCAGTATGAAAATGATTAGTTGAGACCTCCAGCAGCCAAAGGTCGTTCATGATGACGAGGATGTGCAATAGAGCCTGTTTTTCGGCATCTACTTTCGAAAACTTAAAAAATTTGATAGGACGAATGTTGTCTGTTTCGGAAATGCCTGGCATATTAATGAGCAGCGTCACTGCTATTCTTCAGAAACAACCGCGCTAGCATAAGAAAAGAAAACACTCATATTTTAATTTTAAATTTGCAGGAAAATTCATAGAGCTATTACTTAATAAGTTGATTTCCTTATAGTTTTTTTTACTATTTCTCTATGAACACTTACTTAAACTGTAGACAATGCTATATCGAATTAAAGCTTATGAAATTGCGCAGCTTTTTAAGCATTTTAAACATTACGTTAAGTATAAAAATATAGAAGTTATGGAAGATCTAAATTGTATAGACATTTGATATAATTTCCAATTTTAATGTTTCTCTTGCATTATCACTAAGTTGATACACGTATTAAGTACTAAAAGTAGTGATTTCTTAAAGAAAATTTAATGCTCTTTACGATGCTGCAAACTGCATCTTTCTATCTTATTCAGATTTTTATTTATTACGTAGTTTATGGCTAAAAACATGACCTAAATGAAAAAATCGATATATCGATATATCTCGAAAACGAAGGTCCGTAGGTCCTAAGGTTACTTGACATTTTTGGTCAGAAATTTGATGTAGATTCATAGGTTTTTCTCTGTAGGTACTTATGCGGAACACCCTGTATATATATATATATATATATATATATATATATATATATATATATATATAAATTGAGGATATTTTTTATTCATTTTATGTTATCTCGCTGGATAAAGAAGCCAGGACTGTTATAATAATGTCGAGATGAAGGGGAACGGGTCTCTCGTTTAACCCCAACGTCGCTGAATTTACGAGTGGCTGATCCAAAAAAAGTTAAGTCGAGTGTAAGGTTTCCACCGGCTTCCACCGTTTTCTTCCTTTTCTATTTCCAACAAACCTTCTTCAAGGGGTGACAAGGAGGGGGTGGGAGTAGAAGCCTGAGACGTCGATAACGCTGTTCCTGACTTTGAACAAAATGTTTAAGAAATAAGAGGAAAAAATGGTGTTGACACACAACACGATTAAGGGTAGAAATTCATCGGAACGTATATCGATGGTGTTGCGCCAAAAGGGCCAATCTGCATTTTGTATTTGAATTCTAAAACTTGAAAAGCTATAATGAAAAATTGATATTTGGATGCCTTATTTATATTTTTATTCATTTAAAATATACTTGAATACCTAATTAATAAGTCAAAATAACCAAATTTATTTTATTAATTATAAATAAAAAAACAACCGTGATATTAGTTGCAGATTGGCCATTGTGGATATTTTCAGATTGGCCCTTTTGGCGCAACACCATTGATATTTTTCCAAATTTGAAATCTGAATCCTTCAAAAAACCGGATTACATTAAATAAAGAACCAAAAATTCTTCAAATTCCAACTTTGTCGTTTTGAGACCATCTTTTTAAGAAAAGACAGATTATTACGCTTTATATGGCTATGGTGAAAAAGTTTTTTTTTTATTTTTCTCCTTAGGGAAAACCCCAACAGACATTACAAAAGTCTTTATACACAATAAAAAATCAAAATCATAAATTCATTTTTACAATAAATTTAAACGTAGTGGAATGCTAAATTCGATATAATATATAGATTTACAGTTTTTATGTCCCCTCAGTCCAAAATAGCTGTCAAGGTCAGCCAAAATAGGAAATATGTGTTTTAAAACATATCATTCCGTCGTTAAAAGTTAATCAAAATTAAAAATATATCCTGAAGAAAAATCAAGAATTAAGGCGTGCTGCCATAAATTTGAAGTCAAATCGAGAGTAAAAAATCCTTGTAACAGTTCAGTTGATTTACGATAATATAAAACTATGTATTATACAGCTGTTCCAGGAGCAATCTAGTTTCTGAAATAATTGACACACAAACGTGTGAGGACTATCCCAATAAAAATATATATTTGAGAAAAAACAATATGAGAAAACAATACTAATCCTGAGTACGGTTTTTCGTTTCTTTGAAGGATAAAAATTATTTAGAAAACAATGATAAAATTAATATTTATTTGAATGTAATCGTAATGTAATTGACGTTCCATACATACAACTTTAAATAGAAATGTCTCTAAAAATATCTTCCTGTCACGTTATGACGTGATTTAATGTCTTTTCAAATTCGTGATTCTCACTTTTGGGCCCTAAACACATTTAGTTATTTTGATAAAAAAAAAAATTGTTAAACGACATAAACTTTGTGTTTTATCTTTTTAATGTATAAAAATCCCGGGTCTTTTCTGTTACTCCCCCCCCCCCCCCTCCTACCTGGCGTTTTCTCGCATATAAAGGGTAGTACCCTTCAACTTTTATGGGGTATTCAAAATTTCCCACAACTGTCTAGTGTACACAAAGCTAAAAAGCCACGCGATAGGTTCATCACCTCATTATATATAACACTCATTATATAACACTTTTCAACCTTTGTCCAATACAATATAATATTGATAAAATATGGGTTAATAAAAATAATTAATAAAACAATTTTTAACTCCCGCCTCTTTCGAGTCGATTGCACGGACAAGATCGAACAGGGACATTTTTTTTGTAGTGGGCAGTAGCAAAGTGGCGTCTATTACACTAACGCATACTAGACTGATTTTTTCCTTAAAACTGTAATGAGATATCAACAATATCACATATATATATATATATATATATATATATATATATATATATATATATATATATATATATATATATATATATATATATATATACAGTTTATATATATATATATATATATATATATATATATATATATATATATGAAGAGTTTATATATATACGTTGCGTTGTTGTGATGAGTTTATATATATATGTATATATATATATATATATATATATATATATATATATATATATATATATATATATATATATATATATATATATATATATATATATATATATATATATATATATCAATAAATATTGAGGTGATCATGATCATCCTAACGCGTGGTTTTTTGTGCACCCCATAATAGTAACAGCGTTGCACCCTTCATATGCGAAAAAGCACCCGGTATTAGGGGGGGGGGGGGGGTAATAACAGAAAAGACCCAAAATCCCTACTATAACCTATAAATCGTGTTTATTGAAGCAACAATTCAAAAATTTCAAAAGATAAGAATAATTCATGTTTGTTTAGACCAACATCATAATAGTTTAGTTTAATAAATAATTTAATATGTATTAATTTATAATGCTGTTTTGTTAAGAATAATAAATGATTATTTATAAAATATGTATTATACTCAATTAGAGGTAGGTTATTTTTAAAGGTAGCGAAACAATTGAGTTAACTTTTTTTCAAAAGCCCATTTGTTTTAGTGATATACTTGAATAAAAAAATCACTAAAATGGTTTGAATATAAGTGTTAAAAGATCGCTGTGCTTTGTAAGAAAGATAAGAGTTGGTAAAAAGGATAAAATTATAAGGTTGAATACTGAATAAGACGACGAGGGTGAATAGAGATGATTTGCCTGCAAAGAAAAGTTTTCTCGACTCTGTTAGAAATGTTTAATGAATAAAGAGGAAGCGAGAGGAGGAAGATGAGAACTCTTAGGGACGCGGACGGGGGAGGTGAGAAAGGAACTCGGTTAGTGGCGCTTTTAAGTGGGGCGGGATGTTTACCGACACACTGCCACTGTGGGGAATATTCACAGAGGGTAGAGTGTGTGTGTCCTTCCCCTTCCCACTCTTAGATTTATGTTCTCACGAGCAGGAAGACGGTGAAGCAAGGCTAAGGACTTCGCCCTTTTCCAGCCACCCAACCCCCGACGCAGTCTAAGAAAACTGCCTCACACCCTTCTCTTACCCTAAAAGGAAGTTACAGTTGCAAATTTGTCCTGAAAGGGATGGGGAGAGCGATGACAAGACAAATTCACTCCCCTCGTTTGAAACGACGAGGGGAAGGGTAGAATGCAATTTTGGTGGGGCAAATGATAGCCTCCAGAGCCTGTGCGAGTTGACAAATAGCGATTCCTTTACAGACAACAGTTTTTCCAGTCTCCCTTCGCCGTCCAGAAAAACTCCTAGAAACCCTAACAATTTTAAACGAAAAACACCCCCATCTACACACTTCGCTCATCCACTCCACAGAGCAAAATATCCTCTACTCCCTTCTTACGTCGTAAATGAAAAAATGGCCGTCTTATATCTCCCTCGGCCTTTCACCCCTTTTTTTAGATCGTCTTTCTCGTCTTGTCCGGATGACATTTTTGCTGACAGGGTCCAAATTGAGTTGGACCATTCTCCACTTGGAATGAGACCCCCATCTTCATCCGCTTAAACATATAACCTTCTCTCCCTCTACTCAAAGTTTTCTTTTCAGAGTCCCCCCCCCCCCTTAACCGAGCAGTTTTTCATCATCCATATTAATAAAAGCCCCGAAAACTTTCTTAAAGTAATATCCTCTAAAGACAATTTTCACATCAAAACAAGAAGTTGTTAAAAACAACAATATCATCCCCATATAATATTAATCACAAGTAGTATCTCATTTAAACATTATAAAGAAAACAAAACATGAAACTTTAAATGGGTTCGCAAGTGACAACAGGTTTGATATACAAGTATAATTAGTTATAGATATGATTAAGTAAACCACTATTCATTTTATTAATGTCACAAAAGAAGTTCGTTGCACGAAAACAACTCCTAAACATAATGTTTATCTATTTATAATGACACATGACTATAAAGAAAATTTTACCAATACTAATACTAACTTAACTACCGCCAAGTCTACCGTACTACCGTCTAATACTTAACTACCGTCAAGAGTATATTATTTTTTATCAAGTACTCTCAGAAATAAACGACATTATTAAAATTATTTGAGTAAGAACTGATAAAGAGTTTTATAGCATAAAATTAAAAGCCCTTCAAACAGTTTCTTAATTTGACCTATTTTTTGGTTAGTCTCATTCTTCACCTCTGACCTTTCTTTTGCACCTTGTAATAGTCTTGATGTGTTCCCGGATTTTAGGAGCTAAGATCGGATAATTAACTCTACCCAAGTAACGTATAGTTTTATGGTTAACAACGAATATTAAAAATAAAACTTTCATTCTTACTAAAATCAGTCTTGTGTGGACTGACCTAAGGTTTAACACACCACGTAAAAGGTTAATGTCCCTAAATTCGTGATACCAGTTTTCAGTTTCGTAGATCTTTTCCCAGATCTAATATCGGCTCGATTTACACGGGTGATCCACCCTTAATCTTTAATTATATATCTTCTTTTTTGCGCCATTGGAGTATTAAATGGGTATAAATATTCGTGATAATCAAAAGAGTAGCAATCAAAATATAAATATACGATTCCGACGATTTGGTTAAACTAATTTAAAATGTAGTCCATTGAAATACGAATCTAACGATACAAGTCTTTTTCCCGGGATATATATAGTTTCCGAGATATTGATGAACTATGGTCTATATTTATGTACCCTTTTCTATGTATTTATATTGTAGGTGGAAAAAGGAAATTGATGAAAATAAAATTGATTTTTTAAAATCGAAGTTGCATAATGAAAACAACCACCTGGTAAACTCTTTATAAAATATACTTAAAAAATAAATTAATGAAATATTGTGGAATTTAAATACATAATCAATTATTTACTATAAAGAATTTAAGAATGATTATTGAGTTAGGTATAAGGAAATCAGAGAAGCTAATCACTTAAAAGCAAATATTGATGAAAGTAACACAGGCATTTCTATTTTTTTAAAAATTTAATCCAAGAGGTCGCTTTAAATTGACAATAGTAATAATAGCTGTGGTAAATAGAGACAGTTAAAGAAGCTTACTCCGGGACCGACATCATTCTAGGGGGAGTTTCTCTAAAATATCTTTAGGAGATAAACGAAGAGTCGATTCAAGATTATGCTTAATCCCATTTGTTTCATTTTCTCTTCTTTCGTAAGGATTTTTCTCTTTTAATAGTCTTCCTAATGGAGGAAACATTTCGGAAGAACGATAACGACTTTTGAAGCTTGAGGAAGCAGTGGGCCGCGCCTCAATTCCCGCAGCCGTTTTTCTTAATTATCTTACTGTTTTTTTTTTTTTTTTAGCCCGATTCTGGAAGAGTTGCACAGAGGATTTTGAGTTCTTTTTTCAGATCGGAGGAAAGAGTCAGTTCACTAAGGGTGGTTTTTAGAAGGAAGAGAAGGGAAAAATGCAAATCTCTGTTGGGAAAGGGGACCTCCGGTGTTTTATATATAAAAGAGCTGCCGGCAGACGTTACACTGGTGGGCCAAACATTATGCAAGCGCGGAGGCAAGAGGAGGGCGGAAGGACGCCCCGGAATTAAAAAGCTTAATTGCGCAATTTAGTCCCCTCCCGAAGCTGTGGAAGGGGAAGGAGAAGAGGGAGGTGGATTTTTGCATAGATGTTAATGTTTTTAAAAGGCCTGGTATAACAAAGTGGCCGGCCGTCGCTCCGGGTTATCTGGTCCCGGCCAGAATGTTTTAATCCTCGAGCTCAAACCCCCGTTTTCCATCTACCCATGAATCACAATTTATCTGCCCCGGACCTCGTGAGCCAGACTCTGCTCCAAACATCAATCCGAGCTTAGTTCTCCCTATTTCAATCCATCCAGCTCTCTAACTCATATTTCATCCATCAATAAACTAAAATCCATTTTTGTTTAAAAGTAAAAAAAAATACGATTAATTAACTTTAAATCCTTCAATCGTATAAAGATAAAAATCTGTTAAATGAAAACTGAAAATATCAGATTTCAATTTATATTTTTATCTGTCTGATGATATTTTGAGTGGTTTAAATAATCAAGCTAAATAAAACACGGAAAGTAAACGAAAAATTGAATATTAAAAAATTATATCTTAAGTCTACTAATGTTAATAATTATTTGATGTGTGAGCGTAAATGAATACTATCTTATAGGAATACCATAAACTGTATCTCCACGTAATTTGAAATCAGTTTATTTAACAAAGCGGCTTTTAGCCTTTATACAATTAACATAATTGCCGATTGTGGAATAAATAGAGAAAGGTTATTCAATTTGAGGATCATCTCCTAGTATAGAGGTCGTAAGTATTAAGCCTTCCGTATCAAACATCTACTTCACCAGAAATAAACCTTTCTTAACCATTTTTTAACCTTCCATTACCTTACATGTAAAATAATATAAGTGAAGCGAATTATTATAAGTGAATCTTAAAACCGACATTAAAAATTATTAAATACTCGGATGGACAGCATTAATACACTAATTCATTTGATAAACCTACACCAGCTATTATTATTATTATTAACAAACCCTGTACAAGATAGAAAGGCTAATTAGCCCCAAGAAAAAAACAAACAACAAAAAACATTATTTGACATTGTTTAATCAATATACTTCCATGTACCTTTCAGTGGCTATGTATTTTAGGAAATTGACAAAGAAAAAAAGTTTGATGTAACTCTCAGGATACTTGCTGAAAACCAGAACTATATTTATTTTTCAAATCTATTTCTACTCGGTGAGATATTACACAAGAAAAAGAAATAAGATCAAAACAAGGTATTTAGTTATGATTTCCCCAGCTCTAAGTTTCCAAACCCAGGTAAAAGAGAAAACGATCCAGACGAGGGAAAAGGCTTCACTCGACGTTGATTTTAAATCATTCAAAATTATTCTCCACCCGAAACCCACCTCTCAAAAAAGGGGAACAAGATAAATAGTGGAAAAGTTATGGAAACCCGAGGGGCAAAAGAGGATGTTTACAGAAGACCCCCGGTTTCCACAAGGGGGTCGGCAGTCCCCCTTGAAAACATTGAACCCCCTTCCTCCAAGGGGTTAGAAGTTCTCAAGTGCTTCGAAAATTATTTTGTGTGTAAGTGAATCGTTCCGGTAGGAGTAGGACGAAGGGCAAAAAGCGCTTCGAGAGCAAAATAAACAAAGCTCGGCACGAGAGAGGGGAGACCCCGAAGCTTCGGCACTCTATCACATCCTAAAGGTACAGTTTCGGTTGGAACCTGGTTGAGTCTTGCTTGAGTAAAACGTAAAATACTCGAGTACTTTTGAGAAACGGCTTTTCATTCGCTTTTCCACCCATCAAAAACCTCTCTTAGTTTGCCTTGACTCAATGAAACTGACAACGGGGACCGCACTCTTCCTCCCATCATCTCTACAGTACGTGACGCTTCTTCGATCCTGCAAAGGCAGGTCACACTTCACTCAACTTAACACTAAAAGGGTGGTTTTACTGGATTGCTACGAGAATCCACATTTAACTAGGAGATAAAAGTATTTAAAACACAAATAATGTAATTTATTGTCTATATACATTTAAAATAATATTTTATGCATAACCTTTTAAAATAACATTTAATATCCGAATATTAATTATAAATCAAAGAAAAGTATTGGCTCTCAATTCAAAAGCCCTAATTATATCTTGTGATTTATATCCGCTAAAAAATAGACTCAAACAACTACAAACGAAAATTTCTAAATGCATGCTATTGTATACTCGAGTTGATATTAATAATAATTTTATTCGTAATTAGATTTTATAACATATCAACTCGTTGTTACATCCTCAATCTTTTAGTGAACTTACTAATAAAATAAACTTACTTACTAATAAACCATTAAATTTAACGATCTGGTTTGTTTTTATCACAGATTTGTATTTCGAAATTCTATTGATGAAGTATATTTTTAGGAGTACTATTTAGCGTAGATTTTCTTTCTATTTAATCAATCAATTGCGCTTTAATAACTTTTTGAATTTATGCATTTTATTATATTATGAGACTCAAATTATACAATATTATAGTTTAGTTGAGTGAATGAAGTCCGAAGAGAAAGTACTAATGAATTTGTCTGTTTGTGTTTGAAAGGGGTATTTTATTTTTTAAAAAAGCTTTAGCCGTGTCAAGTTTGAGGACGGGGGTATTTGACGAGGGTTCAGAGCGTGTCCTAACCCCACTAAGTTCAGGATGACAAGCTTCCCATGATATTTCAGTACGAGCTTATATGGGGGAGACAATACAGAGCCTCTCTTAAAACCAACATTTATCTTTAAACTATAAAGAGCAATTGCTTGTTTCCTGTTTCAGTTTGTGTCAAGTTGATGGGAGAGAAATGTTTGTGATTTTCGAAAACACGGAAGCATGTTTTGGACTTTCTTCCCGTCAAAAACGGTATCCCTATAGTTTATAGACTCAAGTACAACCCCCTAAATTTTGCGACACTTTTTGTTTCTGTCCATGAGCCTCTTTCCCCATCCGTTCGGCTGTCAATAAAAAGACAAGAAGCGGACACCAACTTTTTTCCCCTAACCCTCCAAAACTTTTCTGATAGCTTTAATTGCTTTCGGTATCGCTTCTAAAATTCCCATCAGTATTATTTCTTTATTTTATAACTCAATTGTGGTGTTATCAATATATATATATATATATATATATATATTTAGAGTGACTAAGATTGATAAGACAAAGTAAAGAGATAAACGAATGAATAAATAATACCTCTCGGCCAAAGTCTTTGCTGTTATTTCAAGTTAGCTTTTACCCTGTCAGTATTTAATTTAATTTATATAGAGAATAAAGTTGGAGTTGAGTTTTATCTCAGTAATTAACAACACAAAAAACGTTTTATGATAAACCGTGTTAATTGGTTGAAAAAATCATTTATTGATTTGACAATTATTTAAAAGCTCATTCAACATTATACAAATGTATTCATTATTCTCTTCTTAAAAGTTACAATCGAACGTCAAAGTAATTAAATTATTAATTCATAAATTTAACAAATTATCTATACAAGTCGTCTGTGCACGTGGGTTGAACTGCTAGCCCAATATCACTGAAATTTAATAGACATATTCAAAATAAATTCTACCCTACGACGAAATCAAGAAATTAATTAAATATTTAAATTGGTAGGTGCTAACCCAAAAACGACGGGAAAAAATGTTCTGACGATTTTGATAAAAAAATATGCACATACAAGTGGCATTTCAGTATTATTGCACATAGATCACTTTCCTTGGGCAAAATTTAGTTTTCTGGATAGTGGTTTAAGAAGGACATTCATTTTCGAATCCTTTTAACACTATGGTAATATCTAATCTAAATACATTTGTTTCATCTTTAGAATAAAATTAAAGCCCCCCCCCCCCTTATTATAGTCATCATTGTGTATTTGATCGTTCAGATCATCATAAATGATTCCACTAAACTAAAGCAATAGAAAGAATCAAAATACCTTTAAACTTTAAATGCCGTCACCTTTTATAAATCCGTAGTGTTTTGCTTACTTCTTCATATCGTTTCACAAATCATTGTAAAATTAACATAAAAATATATCACCGTTAAACTATACTAAATAACATTGGATTTAAATTGCATTTATAATTAAATAACAATTGATTGTCTTAATAAATTTTAATAATGTATAAAGTTAGCGTTAGTAAAATATATTTTCAAAATGTCATAAAGCTTACTTTGATTGTAAGGAATCAGTCCCAAGGACCACATATTTCCTATATATTTTCTTTACTTATTTTTTCTTCTTTGTTCCATTTTCCCTCTATTTCACCTTAAACTAAAAACAAGTACAGTGATATATCCTTTCTTAGGCAAAAAGAAATATCAGTTTGTTTTCCCGCGTTTGTAGGAACAAAACAGTAAAAAAAAAGAACCAAAATTTTAGTATTATTTTTTCTTCAAAGAAACACTAGGGTACGAGACCTTTTAAGGACATAAAGGGGGTCCTTTTCGATGTAATCACCTCGCCTTCGGGCTTTTCCGACAACAATCGTCGTCCTTTTACTTTAATAATACTTTCTTTTTTTTCCTGTACATACTGTCTACCTTCGAGAAAGTTTCTAAGTAAGGACGAAAAACAAAGAAGGTAGAGTATGTCGTTTACGAGATAGAGGGAGGAGAGAAAATAGGTTTAAAGATTCAACTGCCAGACGGAATATTTTATACTTATAATAATCTTCTTTGAGTAGGTAGAGTAAGGAAAAAGCAAAATATTCTTATTCTAGACATCACGAGATACATTTTTATTATTATTTTTCAAAATTTGAAATAGGGGGAAAAGCTACTTATTTACATAAAAGATATACATCAACAAAAAGAAAGACTAACATAATATACATTTTTATTTCAAAAGGAGAGAAGAAGGAACAATGTCAGAAGTTTTAAGAGATTTGGCTCAGATCTTTTCCAAGGGAAATATAATTTTCAGTCACACCTTTGCTTAAAAGAAATCCTATTTTTCTAATCTATATTTATACTAGTGCTGCGGCACATAAAAAACTCGCGTAGAAAAATGTGAATTTTTCTCTTATATTATGACATATTTTAGAAAGAAAAAGAAGAAGAGTCACAATTGTAAAGCGTTTTCAAGCTTTTTTTAGTTTATGTTGTGTATAAAATCTATCGCGGAATGAATACAAAAAGTACATCTCCTACTAGGAGAAAATTGTATTTATTTTTTTATTTAGTCACAACTACAGTATTACATTAACTGGAGTTTTAGGGTCCATGGAAAATGCAAGGACCCTTATAATATCCTGCGTGTGTCTGTCTTTAATGCACCTGATTTTCGAAACTACACAAAACAAACATTTACAAACTTACAGTTATATTATGGGAAACAACCAAGAAACAGGAAAAATCAAGGAAGCCTAAAAAAAAGCTGCATCTCTCAATATAAGAGGTTGAAAATGTAAATGTAGTAGTAGTTATTTAGTACTTCCTACTTGACGGGTAGGACGAACCACTAGTTCGAACCTAGCATTTAGGCCATCTTTTAGGCCAATTTTACTAGCCCCGGGGAGGAGAGTTCCAGCTATTTCACACATCATACATTTGTACATTGTACCGCCGAAGTGAGTATGGTGTGGTCATTAGTGAGCTATATAAGCGTGGGGGAAAAGTGCCCCATAGGGGGGGGGGGGGGGGGGGGCCTCTCGCCCTCCGCCGTCTTCGATTCATAGATACAAATCACATCATCATGACATGGAACGAACCCACAACATCAAAGCGTGGGGGAAGAGTGCCCCATACCCATAGGGGGTGTCTCTCGCCCTCCGCCGTCTTTGATTCATAGATACAAATCACATCATCATGACACGGAACGAACCCACAACATCAAAGCGTGGGGGAAGAGTGCCCCATAGGGGGTGTCCTCGCCCTCCGCCGTCTTTGATTCATAGATACAAATCACATCATCATGACATGGAACGAACCCACATCATCAAAGCGTGGGGGAAGAGTGCCCCATACCCATAGGGGGTGTCTCTCGCCCTCCGCCGTCTTTGATTCATAGATACAAATCACATCATCATGACACGGAACGAACCCACAACATCAAAGCGTGGGGGTGTCCTCGCCCTGCTCCGTCCACGAATCAGAGTATTAAGGCACGGGATCGAACCCACGACCTCGTGCTGCCTCGACTTATTGATAGCCCATCGGCCACGCTGGCTCCCCGGGAGAGAAGGATAGCTTGTATTATGAAAATAAACTGATTTGTATCAAATTAGCCCACAGATAATCCCAGATTAATTTCAACTGTCTGCGCTCTTTAAAGTGTGCTAAATTGATACTTTAATTAGTGCAAAAAATCAAAACAATTTTGACAGATTTAAAAAACGGGGAGGAAATCAAATAATAGGTTGTAAAAGCATGAAATCATTAAAGCATACGATATAGGGCGCGAGGAAGCTATGAGCCACACTAATTGGTACACTATTTTAAAAAGGAGCTAAATTAAATTATTAAAATAATAATTAGTCGTAAAAGCATGACATGATTATATAAACTTCTAACATTGTTCCTTCTTCACTATTTTTTAAATAAAAATGGATACTACGTTGGTCTTTCTTTTTGTTGATATGCATCATTTATGTAAATCATGCAAAGCTATTAATGTTTATATTTTACCAGCTATTAATGTTTTTGTTTTTTTTAATTAAAGAAAGTACGTGATTTGAGATTTAACATGAATCTAGCACTAGTTTCTAGTAAAACGAAGAAAGTTAAACTTGCAAACTCAAAAACTTATACATTTTCTTTGTGTATTATTCAGTTGATCCCTTTGATTATAATTTCTTCTTAGTCTTAGGGATAGTCTTTAGGGATTATTAATAATTTAAAAAAAAAATGGCCTGGGCATCTTCAGGCCTTATCTGAATATTTCATATGATATTACAATAGATGAAGGAATGTTATTTTTAAAACATGAGCAACACAATCACACTCATTGTTCATCGGTTACTCCAGTAAGACCATAAACAAGAAGGAATATACATTTTCTGAAAATTAAGAGGACTAAATTGTTCTGTATTGAAGCCACAGTTTACTTAAAATATCATTACTATTACTACTGTGGCTAAAAGCTGCAAAATTGATTTTATTTCCTCAATTTTCGAGCGCGATAAAATAGCAATTATTATTACTAAATACAAATTAGAAGTAAATTATTTGGGCATCTCAGAAGTACATGGATTTTCTATCAACTGTCAAGCAACCATTAAGGTTGAATATAATTGAACACGCTTGCCGGTTTAATATTAATGCAATATTATGGTTTCACTGTTAGGTGTTAATCTTAATAAGCTAACACCGAATGAGGTAGATACTCGATGGAAGTAGTCTCTCGGAATGTTAAATTAGTCAATAGTGTTAGAATCATGATAAAGTTACTGAAATTTCGAATGAATAATAGAAGAACTTAATTACAAACAGCGCCGTTTTCTTAAGCCAATCTTATGAAAATATATGCATTTTTTGAACAGCTTAAGGAAAACTAGAAGAGTAATATAATATTTTTAAATAGTCAGGTAGGTAGTAGGCTAATTTACAGGGAGTTTGTCGGGTCCCTGTCAATGCTTCACCGAGAAGAGAGTTAAGTCTCTTAGAAGACGGATATTAAGTCAGGCAGTGAAGTCTACCATCGTGCCGGAGCTGAAAGCCTGATAAATAGGATCTAAGCAGGCGAAGTACGGGGGAGGTGGAATAAAGGCACGGGGCCCCCGAGCACTAATTGAGATCGATGGAACCTGAAGCACTCCCACGACCGACTAAAAGGGACAGGACACAAAGAAACCAGGACACAAAGAAAAACTCTCTCTAAAGAATGAGCCTAAACCAAGAAGGAAGAAATAAGGAAAAGGACGAAGAAGAAGAAAAATAAGGCAAGTTTAAAAAAAGGATCCACATTGGTTAGTGTCAGACACAGGATGCAAGAGAAACCTTTCTAGGACAAGCAAGAAGATGGAGAAGACGATGGAGAAAAAGCTAAAAACTTTCCATCAGACAGATTCCCCATATTCTATCCACCCGTCCTACTCTAGCGTAGGAAAATTGTGAAAAATATTCTCTAGGGGTGATCTTTATTTCCTTTCTTCGTTATTTACCTTTATCTTTCCTCTTATCCTCTTTGTGTAGCGACATTAAAAACAAAGAAAATACTAAAGGAAAATCTCTTTCGTCCTTTAATGGATCCCTCAGGATGTCTAACAACAGAGTATAAAGTAACTTTCTTCTGTGTCTGTTTATATTTTTCCACAAGGTAGCGCTAAAGTTGAAAACTGAACTGGCAAGTATATTACAAAATGGAGAATTAGTTTGGCCACACCATTTTTTTCTCACTTCCTTATGAAAACTGCTCCAGGGTATTTCCCAACAGAATATTAAAAAGTTTTTTTTCAAAAAAATAATAATAATAATAGGGAGGATACCAAGAGGTAAAAAACCACTTAACAAATTACTTCTACCTTGGCACCTTACTTCTGTGGGGAAAACATTAAGCCCCCAAAAAGTTGGAAACCACAGTCCAACCAAACTCTTTCCTACTATTCTTCAAACACCATTACCCACCGAATTACAATTATAACTTAGTTTAGTTCCTTTTTTCTGCTAACCTTCATATCTACTAGCCCATAACAGAAGGGCTTTTACAGTCTCTAACAACAACGGCAATTATCCGGTTTTTTTTTAGTATGAGCTGAAATTAAAATAATAAGATCAAAAACAAAAGAAAATGGAAGTTACACAATATTTTATCTCAAACAGTTCTCTGGTAATAATTGTATTTCATTAACTTAGCTTGTTACTTAATTACGAGATTGTGACAATAAATATTAAATATACCACCACTTTCTTTGGACTTCAAAAAAGTCAAGGACATGGCAATGTCACTAAAGAAATAATAATATAGGATGTTGAAACCCAACCTATGTACGCCAATTTTTTAATAACAAGCAAAAATGATACCATCTCATACCTGATGATGAAACATAGCGCATAAAAGTATGAGTGATAATAATATATGATAGCTTAAATCACACACACACACACACACACACACATATATATATATATATATATACATATACATATACATTTTAGATGCTTCCGCGACTAGAATAGAATTTTGTATGCATATTTAAAATACTGAGTTAAAATCACAACACCAAATACAGATAAGATGCAAACACCAAACAGACAAAAATAAATGCTGTTTCATATAAAAAATGTTCTGAAACGTTTTAATATATACGTATTCTAGGTAAATCAAAAAGAAGTAAATATTTATTGAAATAAAAAAAGCAAACTTTATTAAAATATAAAGTTGGTTTGTTTTATATCCCCAATAGTAGGACATCGCTAATTTTAATTTTACAGATAACAAATAAACGAATAGTCTTAAAAAAAAAGTAAAACTCAAATATACCTTTTTATTAACAAAATTAAGAAGAACAACGTCTATAACATTTTTAACTGAAACTAGAATACTTCTGAATTTCAAAGTTAAATTATAAATTATGAAATTTTGCTTACTGTTAGCCATACTTAATGTATTTTTAACATTTAATTTAAACGCAAAAGCAAGTTTGTTTAATAGTAAAAGCAAAACAATACGTGTGGTGTCACGGGACACCCGGTAGGAACGAAGTTCCTTAAATTTTTTATTAAATATAAAATCACACTGCTAAGTACGTATACGTTGCTAACTACTCGTTCCAATAAATATTTTTGACTCAATTAGATATTATTAGTAAAAGTATTACATAAAACTTATTACTAAAATCCCTTGATACGCTTATGAGCAATATTATATAATTACATCAATTTATACTCACATATTTACGGTTTTACTGGTTAATAATTTAACACAGTCGACATTGTCAGTTTCTGACGATTCTCTTGGTGCACTTTCCATTTTAAATAATATACGAATGCTTTTCACAATGATAGAAACAATAATTGAAAAAAAAGCGTTGTTTTGTGTGTAAATAGCGAGAGTGACAGAAAGAGGGAGTAAAAGAGAGAGTAGAGTGTGAGAGAGAGAGGAAAAGATAGAAGAGTTGGGATTGCGCACGCAAAGCGAAATCCAGCAGTGGGGAATCACTCTAATAATATTAATATTCCACCTACTAACTACAAACACCACACTTCGGACATCAACTTTTAAAAATTATAAAATATATCACGTCACTATAAAAGAAAAACTGCTACTTGTACCATGTTGAAATTTTACATGCCTGTTTCAATTGTACTTTCGACGATGTGCATGAAGTTTTATTAAAATCGTTACGTTAGAACGTAAGATATCGGTAAAAACGCTGTTTTCTTTATTTTAAACGTTTACTTCCGCTTTAATAAATTTAGCGATCTTTATCACTTCATAGCAGTGTCGGTGTTCGTTTACTAAAAAGTGTTATTTATAAAAGTTGTTTGTCTCATTAAATAGATGAAGTTAGAATTTTTTCCTGTCCTAAAATTCCAATTTTAAATTTGAAGCTTACGTTTACGCGAGCGTTGCGCGTGAACGCTTGGGCGGATAACGTTTTCCAACGAACTCATCCTGGGCATTGGTAAAATGAACATTTGTACCAAATTTCAACTAACTCAGTCATCATTTACTCAAGTTATTGTCATCGGTAGATTTCGTGACGCTTGGTTTTGTGAAGATGATTATGGTAGTTTTCTTTGGATTCACTCCCGGGCTCCAGAACGTGCCATAAGGAACTTCGTTCCAAAAGTACTTTTCTTCGTGCACAGAAAAATATATGTGTAGTGTATTTAGTTTTACGTACTTGTGTAATTTCATGTCATGATAAGTTACTTGTTAACTTGTGAGAGAAATATATTCATTCTGTTTTTACCCTCGTTATTAGTCACGAACGAGTCGTGACTAATTACTAATTTGAAGAGAGAAAGAAGTAAATCTCTAGTAAAGTAACTGTCATTAAACAATAACAATTAAATATGTGACGTTAAAAAAATGGAAGATGAGCAAGGACGTAGACAATTCCAGTGTTACAAACTTGATGAACAGAACCTTCATGCATCCGTCTATAGTGGCACCAAAAGAATCCTCGTTTAGTTTGGTAGATTGGGCGTCATGGAGCAGGAGATTCGAAAGGCATCGTGAGTACTCTGGTCTAAAGGATCAGTCTGAGTCAATGCAAATCAGTACTTATGGGCGATTTAGCTGATGACATTTTGAGTTCATTTAATTTATCCCTAGGGGAACAAAATTGGGCACTTTTTTACTTTAGCACCCCCCCTTGTTGGTTCAAAACAAAAGTCTGCCTTACAAATGTCTTAAAGGTTTGTTTATTTGTCCCCCCAAACATTGAGATTCCTGGGGAAGTTTTATATTTAATATTCCTTTATCTTAATAGTTGATTAGACTTAGGGATATGATCACAATTGTATACACAAATGTGATATTCCTTTGTCCTAAGGTACATTGGAATAAATATCCCTTCGTCTTAATAGTAATTTAGACAAAGGAATATATGCTACTCTGTACATGTTCCTTTGTCTAAATAACTATTAAAACTAAGGGATATAGGGGGGGGGGGGGGGGGGGGGTGCTAAAGTAAATAAGTACCCAAAATTGTTTTGAGACGGTTTTTTCATAAATTGAATGTTCATTTTAACGGGAAAAGAAACAATTATACGAACAGGCTAAATTTAATAAAAGGACACAAGCTGTCTAGCCTGCCTGCGAATCGTATAGTTGTGGGGATTAGGAATGTGCAGCTTTCCGAAAACCTACAACTGGATGCGAACCTTACATTAGAAAAAGCTGTTCACGAACAACAGTCGGTCAATAAAGACTCCAAAGTAGAGACTAACGATGATAGGGTTTTGCAGGTAGGAAATCTAAAAACAAGGGATCAATCAGATTCTAAAACTCTGAAAACCTCATTCCCAAAAATTGTGTGGGAAATGTGGAAAATCCCATAAATTAAGACCATGTCTTGCTAGAAGCAGTAGTTGTAGGCGGTGCTCTAAGGTTGGGCATTGGCAGAGCGTTTGCCGTAACACTAAGGCGGTTTACTCTATAGCAGTTGGTTTGGATAGCGATTCCGTGGAGTACTTGAATATGATCCATGTTTCAGAGGTCCGAAAGTAGAAACATTGGAGAACAAAAGTGGAACTAGGCAGCCATGAAATGCTTTTTAAAGTTGACAGTGGCGCGGATGTCACAGTTATAGATGAAACTACTTTTAGACATCTTGGAAAAATAAAGCTGTCCAAAGCTAACCAGATCCTTAAGGGAGCTTGCTCTAGTCCATTGGTAGATAAAGGGAAATTCAAAGTGAACCTTAAATGGAAAGGTAAAAGGTTCGTTGAAGTCATTTATGTAATACAGGGTAAACAAGAAGGTTTACTAGGCCGAACGGCATTGTCTGGGTTAGGTGTGCTGAAGTGGATAAATACAGTCACTAATGCTAAACCGGAAATGTGGTATGAGCATGTGTTTGAGGGTCTAGGTAAACTAAAGGTTAGCAATAAAATAAAGCTTAAAGCGGATGTTGAGCCCTACACGGTGATGTTGCCGAGACCCGTTGGAATGTTATTAAAAGATAAGCCCAAATTTGAATTAGACATACTCGAAAAAGGGCACTCTTTTTCTTTTGTTAGCCACCTTTTTTATTTTGAAATAATATATACAAAAGTGTGATATTCCTTTGTCCCAAAGTAAATTAGACTCAAGATCCCACTGTCTCAATAGTGATTAGCTCTGTTACCCATCCTTCTTTTCAAAATTTTATGGATATCAATGCAGGTGGGTAACAAACTAAAAGAGGCGTTTAGGACGCCTCTTTTAGTTTGTTACCCACCACTTTCGTTTTATTATGGTGGGTGACAAAGTAAAAGAGTACCCGAAAAAGAAGGGGTTATATCTAAGGTTGAGGAGCCCACAGAGTGGTGAGCCCCGATAGTAGTTATCCCAAAACTAAACAAAGAAATACCTATAACAGTAGATTACACCCGGTTAAACCAAACAGTTTTAAGGGAACGATTAATATTGCCCACAGTTGAGGACTGTCTGTCACAGTTTACAGGGGGAAAGGTTTCGAGCGACCCCCTTCGAGAATGGGTCCAGCTCAGCTGAGATGCTTATGGGGCGTATACTTCGAACCAATGTCCCAGAGGGGTGAAAGAAGCTCGTTCTGAAATGGCCAGGGATCCGACGAATCTAAGCAGCCATGAAAGAAAATAACTCTACGTCCAAGTACTATTTTGACAAGCAACATAGATGCAGGGACCTCACGGATTTCAACCCCAAGACGAGGGTATGAATCCGAGACCTTGGACGCTATGGATACGTAATAAAACGCAGTCAAGAACCTCGAAGTTATCTCCTATCAACTCCCTTTGGGAATGTACGAAGCAACCGCGAAGTCCTGATCCCCGTGACCGAGAGAACTTCCTCTTCAGCGTTCGATCCAGACTACACCCATCTAGTCCACAGGCCACCATAAGAAGTGAGTCGCTGATTGATAAAGTTGTCTTACCTTATGGAATCGCTTATTTATGCCGTGTCCACCGATGAATTGGGTATATGGCAACTGGGGGCTGGGCCATTTCTTTTTTGTTGACATGCCAAACTTGGCCTTCTGCGGGAACATTGAAAAGAGATAGATAAAGTTTTGATTTTCACAGGATCGTTTAATTAAATTATTTCAAAAACAGTGGTAAAGGTGGCCACCGATACGAGTGGGCCGTTTTCTTTTCAACGTCCCCGCAGAGCGATATGTTTGAGGCGGTGGCCACCCCAAACGGCCCACTCTTATCGGTGGCCACGTATACCACTGTTTTTGAAATAATTTAATAAAACGATCCTGTGAAAATCAAAACTTTATCTATCTCTTTTCAATGTTCCCACAGAAGGGCAAGTTTGGCATGTCAACAAAAAAGAAATGGCCCAGCCCCCAGTTGCCATATACCCAATTCATCGGTGGACACGGCATAAATAAGCGATTCCATAAGGTAAGAAAACTTTATCAATCAGCGACTCACTTCTTATGGTGGCCTGTGGACTAATCTGGAAGACGAACTTGGAGAAAAGAAAACCTTGCTGATTCCAAAAGGATCCCCATCCCACCAACCAGGAAGTAACCAACCCTACACCATCCGGTGTGGGCATGTCATCAAACCCCCGGACAGGTTTCCCTCTTTAAGAAGAGAGGATGTTAGTGTATTTAGTTTTACATACTTGTGTCTTACGTACTTGTGATAAGTTACTAGCTAACTTGTGTGATAAATTTATTCATTCTGTTTTCACCTCCGAACGAGTGTCTAAGTACAATACAATATGTAAATTAATTATCTTACCTGTATTGAAATAGATTAACTCTAAAATAATTTAATTTTAAAAAACAAACTAATATTTTTGTGCATACAAAAATATTGACATAAAAAATCCCACTATCTATTAAAAACACACCTTCATTGACAGCAAAACAATGACGCAAATGTTTTAGTCCAGGAGATAGCGTGCAAAAAAGTGTCTAACATCAAGCAAGAATTTTGTGTATAAGCAAAGCTTTTGGTGCCTTTTAAGAATATGTAGTCGGCTAAGTTCGTCTGTGGGACATAGCTTGGCAATAGGCATTTGAAAAACTTAAACCGGTGGAGAGCGGCCATGTCCTGCCTTTTTTAGAGGACAATGTGATTTTCATGATCCTGATTATGAACTTAGTTAGTAGACCAATAATCAAGTTGATGGTGGGTTGTTACTTAATGGGATAGTTAGTCAAATATTACTCCAAATCAAAGAGCTCACCTATTAAGTGACAAACTACCATCATCTTGATTTTCTAACTAATTTCGTACTTAGGATTATAAAAATTACATTGTCCACCAAAAAGGGCGGGACGTGGCTGCTCTCCACCGTATTTTTTTTTTGTTCAAATGCCTATTGCCAATCTATGTCCTGCAGACGAATTTAGCCGACCACATATTCTTAAATGGCACCAAAAGATTCACTTACACACAAAATTCTAGCTTAATGTTAGTCAGACACTTTTTTGGACGCCATCTCCTGGACTATTTTGTGGATATCTATGAGAGAGAAAAATTTGTAAAAGTGCGTCTTTATTTTTAAAGTCTTTTAATTAATTTCCTATGATGGTCAAGGATAAATCTTATAATCTAAATTTGACCTAGAAAGCTGAAACTTGTACAGATTATGTATTAACAATGACAATACAATAATCAGTCATTAGTTTTACAAAATTATTAGTATTAGTCCTAATAAATTTCCGATAAATTGTAGAGGTAATATTTTTAAAAAATCTAATCAAAACACCACCAGTGACAGGTAAGTGAAGTTATTTCCGTTTAAGTCACGTTTTAAACAGCAAAGTGAACAATTTCGGTTGGAAGCCTGTTCCACTCCTCATCTTGGGGCTACCTCTAGCACCTTCGAGACAACCCTCAATTCATAACTCCCCGCCAACACGACTACGCTCTAACTCCGGTATTACTGGGCAGATATTATTATAATTATGCATAGCAACTATTACTATAATTTTTCATTATACGTCTCTGCAAGGAGTCATCACCTTAAATATTTTGGGCACTTTATGTTTCCCAGAGCATATATTGTAATTTATTTTTGACTTTCTTCAAATTCAGCAATCTCTCTGCAATTTGGCAGAGAGGCTTGTCTGTTTATATTGGACGATAAATTAATTATGTACAATAAAACACTTGTGTAAAATAAAGCCAAGACTTGCACAAAAAGTAGTGAGGTCATTGGTTTAGGCAAATTTACCCCTGTCCAAGTAAGTTCTACTAGGTCTAATTTATCGAGTACAAGTAAGTGATGATATTATCTCCCCCCCCCCCCCCCCCTAGTCTCTTTCCCTCACAAACTTACAAATTTTCATTTCCAAATCACTCTACAAATTTTAATTTAAAAAATATTTCCTGACTGGGCAATGACGTAACAAAAAGTATATTTAAATATAAACTAAATGATAAAGTTGATTTTTGAAGTTTAATTAAAAATTAAACTTCTAACTCAGAAAATTTTTAACTCAGTTGTTAAATTTTATGAAACCTTAAAAATACTTTTATGTATGTAGTTATTACAAAAAAGAATAACTTCTTGCCAGTTACGTTATTCAAACTGATTATGTTTGAAAAATGCATTAAATAATGTTATACTTTAAACAATTTGTGTACATTTTTATATAAATAAAAAAAAACATCAATTAGATAATTTAAAAAAAAAGTACTAACAACGGGTTTCACAGCAGTAAAAGACAAAGAGAGGAGAAAACAAAAAGAATCAACTAAAAGGGATAAAATATATATAAAATAAAATACAATTTCAACAAAAACAAACACAAACGATCAACATCAAATTCGATTTTTTTACATAACAACCTGTTCCTTGGTTTCCAATCAAATATTACACAACGGATAGTATAAGAATACATAAAAAATAAAAGAAACAGTACATCGACAAAAATTAATTCAACATCCAAAAAAATATACATGTCGAACACATAAAGAGGAGTAAATGAAATAAAATAAAAATAATGATAATGATAAATAAATTATACAGGAAAAAAATAAATAAAAGAGGATACAAATATAAATACGCAAGCAAGATAGTTCACTTCTGAGTAAATGGACATAAATATTAATGCATAAAGATCAGATAAAGTCATTTCAATTAAGTAAAATTTGTTTAATAATTCTCTTAAATTAATTCGTATTCGCGATACATTGATGAAACAATAATGTTTATCTCTAGTAGGGAGAAAAAGTTATGATTTTGAATTAGTTTAGAGGGACTAAAACATGTCTTTTCATCCCTGAACTCAAAAAGTAGGGAGAAAAAGTAAAAGTAGGGCGAAAAAGTAAAGGAGGGCAAAAAAGTAAAGATTGCAACTTAATTATTATATAAATAGTAGAAAATGAATGGCTAATGTAATGAAGTTGTTGAAATCAGGTTGGCGGCACTGCGCTTTTATTACCATGTTTATTGTTTATCTTTGTTTATAACCTGCATCTAAATAACTATCTATTTGAGTTTAATTCCAATTCTTATTTGTTTTTAATATTGAATCTCTTATATCTGCTATTAAAAGTGCTAATAATTATTGTTATTTATTAAAATAATAAATAAAAACTGTGCAATGGACGAAAATGTGTATTTTCTTCATACTGGAGATAAAATATTGTATGTACCTCATGAGTAAAGTGCCAATTTTCCCCTCGTGATAATTATCTCCCTCGGCTGCGCCTCGGGAATTAAAGAGTCAAATTCCCTCGGCTTCGCCTCCGGATTTAGGGACCATGGTTCCTTCGGCTTCGCCTCAAGAACCAACTTTATCGCTCAGGGAATAATAGCTTACTTTACTCCCTAGGTTCATAAATAACTATTTTATTCCTCAAAATGACAAAGTCGAATTTGTCTGATTTGATCTTATTTGTTGATTTCCCCTTTAATAATTTGTATGTTGTTTTTTATAAAAGTAAGCAATACCACAACTTTTAATGCACTTAATTAGAATCAGACAAATTTGACTTTTTATAAATGACAGGGTGGGGAAGGACTTTTTAAACTCGATTTTCGACATTTTTATGCGAAAAAGAAATTTGGAATAGTATAACAAAAATATATAAATAAAGAATACTTTTTCTTGAATAGTAGAAATTTGGTTCGGTTTCCTTTCGTATGATTTTAGAAAATTCTACTTTTTTGCTACAGGGTATATTTCGAAGAAAAATTAATTGTACTATAAATCTTCATTTAAGGAAAGTTGAAGCTAAAAAGGAAATTTGAAATACTGGCGTAACTTTTTGACCCACATATAGGAGAAAATAAAAATTTAATATGCGTATGCGCAATTCACAAAAATGTGGTAAACTCAAATATATATATGTATATATAATTTTTTTAATTTTCGAATTGAGTATCAAATGGAAGCTGCTGATGATTTGGATACAAATTTAATATAATAATATATGTATGCTTTTTTAAATTTTGATTTTTTTATTGGTTTAATGAGTTGAAATAATGTCTCCCCACCAACCACCCCATAACAGTTAGTCCTTAAAATTTGAACTTTTTTTTAGAAAAAAATCCTGATGGTCATTACTGATCTAAAACATTGTGACCCCCTGGGGGATCGAACGAGGGACCTTTTAATTCTTTGTTTAATTTTTAGGGTCTTCCTCCAAAATTCGTTTATATTATTTTATTATCGTTATTTCATAATATAATAACGTATATACGCTTAATAATCTACGAAACCCTAAAAAGTACTTGGATACACCCCTGTAATTTTTCTACAAATAAACAGTTATATTTCGAGCAAAATTATATATTGCACATTACCATTAAAAACAATATTGGGTAAATAGTAGATAAAATTATAATATTACCCTCAAAATATCAAATTTATTAAGGCAGTATTCAGTTAGAGACGTAAATTAATAAAGTTATAGCGAGTCAAAAAATCGAAATTGTTATCTGATCATATACATATATTTTTCATTTTATACATTCCTCATGTAAGTACAACTTGTACTACGACATTTATAGACAGGTACATACGAAACGAAACAGAAATCTGAGATGGTATGTTAGACAAAACGTGAAACTATGGAAAATTCGAGCCACCACCGACTAAATGAATTCTTAAGTCGAAATACCTGATATTCTACACTGGGATCGTAACTCGGCCATCATCGTCTCATTATTGTCTGCAAAATATATAATACGATATAAACAAAGCAAATAGTATAAAATAGCAGGAAACAATATCACAAAAATGGGAATAATATTGCATTTTAAAATAAAGTTCTTCATATAACACAGTTCTTTATGTAATGTTGATATATATGTTTATTTTTAAATTAAATTCTATATTAATAATAACAATATTTAATCTATAAAAGTAAGAAATTGCTTTAGCTATTTACACGGCATAATCTTAATAAAGGCATAATCTTAATGCATAGATAGCCTTAAGAAATTTGTTTTGCTTTTATACATTGATTTATACATTTGATAATGAATAAAGCCTTTGGTAAACCATCTGTTAAAACATTAAAACCTGAAATAAATAATGATTTAATTAATTGAATTAATTATCATATTAAAAAGTCTCCAAAGAAAATGCGAACTTGGATCCCTGAAATTATATCTCATCTCTTAATATAACTTATAATTAGTGTTAAGCATTTGCTTGAAAATGAAGGTTGTTGAGCAGGAATTATCTTGACTACACACTAATTAAATTTTACAAAAAAATTGGATAATTATTAAAACATAGTAAAATTATTGACGCATGTGCGTGAAAAAAATATAAAAAATTTCAAGATAAAAAGAACTTTATATACTACATTTTTAAATTTCCTGTTGAATCGTATGTAATGTTGATAATATAATTGTTATTGTTATATAATATATGATGTTAGTGAAAAAAAAAAAAAATAGTTCTGAATTTATTTACTTCACATAAATGACAACCATCTATAGAGAGCAGATCTTAAACCTATAAAAAGACAAATCTTCGTACAACGGATCTCCCCAACACCAAATCTAAAGCGTGCCATCGATAAATTTGAAATAATATAATCGATAAATAATATAATCGATATTTCCTGTTTTGCTGTCATTCAATGTTTATCTTTAAATTTGAGACCCGTCAAAATGAAGATTGAGTAAATATGGGACATGGCAAAACAAATAAAATAACTTGCGGATTTTTTTCTGAACTAACTTTCCGTACAGCAAAATTTGCTGAAAACCAATTAAATTCTGCTGAAAGATGGCTAAAAGTATTAAAATTATGCATTTTCATCGTGTTCTGAGCTATGCTAAAAGTTTTCTAAATGTCTAGCTATTCGGGAAGTTAGTTAGAATTCGATTGCCAGATTTGTACCGGACAAACAAACAAACAAACAAACAAGAAAGCAAGCTAATAAAAACGTAGTAAAATAATGGTATTTGTGTACGTTTTTGTAATAAATTTCTTAAAGAAGTTAAATACTTTGCGTTCTTGTATGAGTTCATGGTAGCTTCGAGTGCCACACATGCTCGACTTCCTAATCCCTAAAGTCGAAAGACCGAGATGAAAAGTCGAACCCTTGAGTTTAGCAGATGGAAGAGTCCAAAAAAACATTCGCCTATACAGGAGTATAATAATATTGTCCAACTTTTATTCATATCCGGTGAAGTCAACTTAACTGAATAAAACGGGAGAGGACGAAGTAAACGAAGCCTACTCCTACTCTTCCTTATATCGTTTTAGAAACAAGAGTTTTCAAGTTGGGAGACGTGAAGGGTCGAAAGCACCCCTTCTTTACTTCCTCTGAAGACGCTTAGTATGGAGAGACTTCGAATTGAAGAGGGTAGTGAGAGGCTTAAGGGTAGAAAAGATTAGGGACTTAAAGTAGAGGAAGAGAGAAGGGGGCAAAGTTGGTTAGAGGATAAAGGCCACCTGAGGGAGGAGGGGATAGACCGGATGCCGAGGAACAGAGCAGGGGAAAAGCCCAAATTATTTTTGTGAAGAAGAAAATGGGTGGTTGGAGGAAAAAGGTAGAGGGCATGCTTAATTATCGTGAGGGTAACTGAGTGCAGAATAAGAGAGAAGATCTTCTCACTAAACTCACCCACTCTATTCTCAAAGTGTCTGACACAGACAAGCTCTACACACACACTGCATTATACCCGAGAACAGAAACCGGCTGTTTAATTACCGGCTGCCGGTGAGTCACTCTAACTCAGGTTGCTCCGGGCCGACTTTTCTTCTATTCGGGCCCTCTAATTCCAAATTGATACTGAGAAGAGAATAGCTATCCTCTTGTTGGTCTTGTACTTTTTTTCTTGTTCAGAGTCCACTAGATGGGGCTGTATCAAGGGTCTATCGTCTGCACACTACTATCCACTTTATAACCTTCTTTAGAACCATTCTTTTAACTGTCTTTTATTCTACTTATTATTATTATTTTTCTTTTTAACTTTATACTTTTTCCTTTTGAAGATGCTTTCTAAAACGGCTTGGTACGGGTCTTTAAAAAAGAGAGATAAAAACTCATTTTAGTACAAAGAGCAACAAGGGGTTCAATAGTAACAGAAGAAAATCTTTTACAAAAAAAAAAAAATAAAAAAAATAAAAACTAAAAAAAAAACTAAATAAAATAATACTAAATTGGTGCCCAAGAGTAATACAAAAGAAAGAAACAATCAAACTACTTATCAACGAGTTGTCTCGTCGGTTTAACCACTTTTTGTTCAGCTGTACAACTGTACACCTAGATTGTAAAACAAACAATAAACATAAGACTTAGTTGCTAAGTCTTAAGTTTATTGTTATGTTGTTAAGTTAAAACTAAGAGGGTCCAGCAAAACCATCCATTTTTTGAAAGTGGCTAACTCAATGAATTTTGCGAGATTTTTTTATTTTGTTTATTTCTTTTCTTTTATTTTTTTATCATTATTATTATTCAAAGAGGAAAAATGGAAATTTTTTATACATACCGAAAAAACTCAATAACACCATTTAAAAGATGATTCCAGTTTCCCTGCACAACTCGAGTCGGTTGGCGAAGTTTGTCATCACCCTTTCCAATGTTTAGCGATGGTCGTATGAATTTGAACATTCTCTTGCAGTTATGCTAAATTTCGAGGCTTGTCAAGGTAACATTTCCCCTCAAGGTAGCCCCACAGGTAGAAATTACAAGGGGAAAGCTCTAGAGAAGGTGCCGGTCATGGAATGTCACCTCGGAGCGAGATTAACTTATCGCTAAATCTTCTTAGCTAGATCTTCTTAGCTGCGCAGTTGCCCCATCCAGCAAAAACTAAACCCTCCTAAGAGGTAATCGGTGATGACGTAGCTCAGAAAGGAGGAAGCCACGGATAATCGTTATACATAGGAATCGGAATTAACTGCCACGGTTCGGTCTTTCTCCTGAAAAAGGGCTCTATCTCAGCTGACTTACTTACTGCAGCCCACACGAATACCCTATCACTGAAGAGGGCGTTGCAGCTCTTGTGGGTTATTTATTTACTTAACCGTTAAGGTGGAAGTGAGCTTCGCCTGAGATCAAACACAACCTTTCCAGGGGTCTTTATTGATCATAGCTTAACATGGTTTCTGCAAGCTTCTCGAGAAATATTGGACCTGAAATTCTTGAACTCCAGAGATTTTGTGCCGGTGAAAGTTCAAGTGCTCATGAAGAATCCACCGAACAGTTCTATCAGACATCCTTAAAGCCTGAGAATGACTGAATAATGATAAACTTCACCAACCGATTCGAGAACTGCTGGGAAAATGGAGGTCGTCATTTAAGTGATGTTAGTATATATCCTAAATTTCCACTTTTCCTCTATTAAATCATTTTTCTTTTTTCAATATCTCGAAAATTCATAGTCTGTTTCAAAATCCTTCAGGTTTAACTGCCAGACCTTCAACAAATTAGACAACTTAAGCGAGCAAAAAGTTTTCCAGGTCATAAAATTAGAAAACAATCTTCAAAGGTAATAAGATTTAAGATTCGGGATCTTTTAATGACAGTACCGGAGAAACTAATCAGAAGAGTAAATCATAATAAATTAATAATGCAAAAAAAAAAGAAACAGACAATCTCTCCTAATATTCATATTTCTAAAAAGCTTTTTTCAACCAAAACTTACCTTCATTGTGCCGAAGGAAGCAATAGAATATACAATCTAGTAAAAATTTTAGGTCTTTTCATATGATTGCCCTTTTTATTTTATTAATAATATTATATAAATAATAATAAAAACAATCTTCTGGACAAAAGTCGTTAGTTAACAGCTGACTGTAAAATGCCCAGATTTAGAAGCTACAGTATATTTATTTGTTTTTGTAAATCGAGTAATAGTCATAATCCCGAAGCAACAATAAACTGATATATTTTATGTGATTTTACAATTTGTAGGACGATATCAGTTAAGGGGTGTTTTCCTAAAACGCGTCAGACGCGAGGTACTGCTTTAGAACAAATCAATAGGGGTCAATAGGGCGTCTGACGCTGACGGCTCACAGCAGTAAATGCGTCAGACGCTAACAACTCCTCGGAGAGCAGTATAGCCGCAAACCCTCGTGCTGCTCTGACGGACTTGGGCTTCTATTCTTCTTGTAAAAATCTTTATTCTTTTTTTTTTTTATCACATTGGCGGGGATTATTTATTTTATTTATTATTTATTGTATCTCATTAATAATTTCATTGGTTTATTTTCTCAATTTCATTTTATTCTACTTTTAAGAGAGATTTTCGTTCTTAGCATGTTATATTTATTATTACTTATTTATTTATTTTCTATTTTGTTAGCGCATGTAATGATGACATAATATTATATTAATAAGTTATATCTGCCACCATACCATGTTTTTATTATTATTTGTTTTTATTGTTATTATGAAATTACTATGATATAAATACTATTCACACCATTACTACTTCATAATTACTATTTATAAATACCATACTAACGTATGTATGCATGTCTGCGTAAGGTTGTATGTATGTGTTTGTGTATTGTGCAAATGAAATAATGTATTGTTAAATTATGATCATAATTATTCGTTTATTGTATCTTATAATTTATCTCACTAGATTATTTGTTACAATTTTATTTTAATCAATTGTAATTTTGATAGATTTTTAAAAGATTAATTTACGTGTTTAGTAAGTACTTTAAATGTTACACTGGTTGTTACTATTATTTATTTAGTATGTAAGCGTATTAACGATGAAATAATATTATGTTATATCTGACTCCAACTCCAGCTGACGGCTTATAGCCAAGCTTTTTGTTGTTTTTATTATTTTGTTACTTAGAAACCACTGCATCAAACAACCATTATTATTATTATTATTAATCAAACTGAAATATATTCAGCCTAAAAAATCGTCTAAACTTTTCCTCGTCACCCAGAAGGTGCCATCTGATAAGTAAATTATACCCGCCTTCTGCCATTCGATTTGAGTATAACGTCCGATGGGGGTTCCTCTTTGAGTGATCGAGCACTGACATAATTAGTTCTTCGTCTGCGGCTTCCTCCAGAAGGAAATAAGCACTAAAAGTTTTGCCTTTTATGTCAACGAAGTAACCATGACGAACGATGGAATCAGACTAAAGAGAAAGATTGCGCCAGCCGCGTTATAGGAAAACACCCCATTCGCGTCAGACGCGCGGGTTTGACGCGTTGTAGGAAAACATCACATTTAAAACATAGTGAATCACACGCATTACATTAGCTTATATTGTTTGTCAGGGACAAATCTTGTAATCTATATTAACCCACTTCCTGACTGCCTATAAAACTGAAAGTTGCACAAATTATGTATTTCCAATGACAATATAATAATGCCATTAGTTATAAAAACAAAAATAGTTATTAAAAAAAAAAAAATAATAATAATAATAATAATTCTGAGACATATTAGCGGTATTTTTTTTTTTTTTAAATGTAAAAAACGACGACCATTGAGGTGAGGATAAATTACAGGAATTAATATGACGAAAAATAATAAGTAGAAAATCATATTATAATTATTAAAAAAGTTTTTTTTATTTAAGATTTTATAAAAAATTCACTATAATAGTGAAACTGTGATTTTAACAGCCACAGTACTACAAGTTTTCACAGTATATCCTTATGTCACGAAAGATAAAAGCTTAGGGATCAATAAACAGTTTTTGTAATTTGTTAATAGAGCCCTGCTCTTAAAAAATATATTAGAGAACAAAGTAAAATAAAAATAATAAAATGTTACAGCTTAAAATCATTAAGGAACGTAAGGAAGCTATCTGCCACACTAATTGGCATCCGACTAATGATCCCAATCTTACCGAAGGTAACGGAAACTATGTGCTCGTTATAAGAAACAACATATTTTTATGTCTCCGATTTCAAAACAGAACTCCTACTTATAAATTTTTGGTTCCGTGTCTATCTGTCGCTCAATTTTTGTGAACCAACATATCTTAAAAAATACTTGTCCTATTTCAACATTATTTTCGATCTGTCGATTTATTACATGAATAAAAACATAACAAAAATGTTGTTATACTTGTTAAGTTCGTAAAATTGATAAGTGAACATCTGACTCTAAATTTGGACTATATTTATTTCTTTTAAAGTTATAAGCTCATATAAATCTGTTTCACTATAATTTGATCAACATTTTGATAAATTATTAAAAATATTATCTTATAGAATTTAAAAAAAGTTTTATGAAGACAGATTTTTTAACATATCCTTCTCCAATATTTCTTAATGATAGTCCTAGTAGTGATAAATGGGTTAATTTATTAATTTTTCCCTAGTCCTAGTTAGTGATAAATGGGTTAATTTATTAATTTTTTCCCCTGTCAATCTTTTATTTAACAACAAAATAATAACGATACATGATTAATAGTAATAGTTAATAATGGAAGTCTGAATTTATTCAATAATTATTTAAATAATATTGCTAAAATGGCACAAATTTACTGTTAAAGTTGGTTTAGTTAAACCAGTATTTGGGAAAAAATATGTCTACAAACACCGACTTGATTAATAAAACCAGCAGCTGATTGTATTTTTTAATTTATGTTTTACATTCTACCTAAAAATGTTTTATCTATGGTCAAGCTATTAACAACATGATAGCATACTTTGCTTGTCTAATGCCTAAATACGAACTAATATTATCACAGTAGTTTGGATTATTGTTATTATTATTATTATAATTATTATTGAATACAAATTGAACTAGTTTTCGAGCATTTTTACAAGCTGATTTAAAGACATGCTTCTTGCGCCATAAATATTAATTAATCTATTATTGCGCTTAAGGAAATAATATTGTTTCGTAAAAAATAATAAATAATAAAAAAATCATAATCTTAGTAACTGAAAGTTATAAAATATTTTGTACTTCTTTAGATTGTTACTCCCTTTTTTTTTTTTAGAAAATAAATTAATTTGAATAAGTAACTATTAAGACAAAGAGATGTTAAGTCCAGTGTACTTTGGGACAAAGGAATATAATTTTTTTTTATTAGGGGAGTAATAGTCTAAAGAAGAACATTCCGTACACCTACTTTAGATTGTTACTCCCCTCTGATTTTTTATGAGGGGAGTAATAATATAAAGAAGTGCCAAATAATTAAAGTTTTGATTGAACAACAAAATAAAAACATAAAGGAAGGTGAAGAATCATAAGTGCAGCGAAAATGTTAACAACGCATATCATATTCATTAAAATGTTTTTACTTTAAGACAAAAATAATTGTAAATGTTTATTTAAATAAGAATTTTATTTTAACAGGTATTTACCATCTTATTTATCAATAGAAAAGTTAATACGAATGTTAAACCACGCCAAAAATTAAAATGTCAAAGATGAAAGACAAAAATGCACACTTTCGCCTCTGAGAATTCTCTATGGTAACTTGGTGTTTAAAGCGTTACAGCGTCAATATAGATATCCGTGGTTCGAGTCCCTGGGGCGGAGTGCATTTTTATCTGTTCTTCTCCCTTCCTCTTTAATAATAATATTACTGAACTAATCATGAATTGATACTTTAACTGATCACTGATTGAATACTAATCAATTATTTATTAATTGAAAATTTTAAAATTTGGCCATAGTTCGATGAAACTACTGCCTTACTTAATACGAGTATGATTCTTCTTTAACGTAAGAAAAATTGACTAACAGGATTCTCACTAGGGGCATATTTGAGGATATGCCTAGGAATTCTATTGAAGTCATAAGGACTATTCTAGGAAATATAGTTGCCATTTCCAACCCAGGCACGAAACCCCTAATTGCAGCCAATCTTAACCGTCCTTAGGAGGTACCACGAGTAGGTTGTGGAAGGTCACATTTTGGCAGAAAAAGTCAAGCTGCTGTCAAGACAATTGCCTGCAAACGAAGCTCTGTTACTGTAACAACAATTTCGGCTAAGGACCTTTTCCAAAAAAATATTAGGATGCCCATGAATTCTTATTTTATTTGTAAATTTGTAACTCTTCTCTTATGTTCACTACCTTTGAACGCATTGCGTACCAATGCGTTTAAGTACAATCAATGAGCCTAATCAACGGTATGCCGTTAGCAATTTTTAACAATCAGAGGACTTTGGCAGTAACATTTTGGCATTTTCTTCGCTCTATGGACCGTTTCAAACAAAGATAATCTGAGTGAAGCATCTAATTCATAATTCCTAAATTATTTTTCACACTTGTTAAACAATTTCAGAAGTTATAGCATTGATGGAGGTCATCTTAATGGCTTCACAGAAACTGTCTTTCCACGTAAAATAATACTGGTTTATTTATTAAAGATAAATAAATCAGAACCTACCCTAAATAATTGTTGAAATTATATGTAATACCTTTCGTGCTTCCCTTAATTCTGGTCATTAAATATGGATTTATTCATTAATAAAAAATTACCATATCGTTGAAGGTAGCAGCTTCAATAACGAAGAAACAAGTTGTGAGTTCATGAATTTAGCCTAAAGTGATTGGACTACTACTACCTTCATAATAATTTAAAAACACCTCAAAAATTATTAGAATAAATTCTTCAATTAATATGTTAGAAATAATGAAGATATATTTACCACATAGATGGATTTTTCAGGGTCTAATATGATAGAGATTTACCAGCATGCCTTAGATAATACTATTTGACTAAGAGTAAAGTTATGTTTAGCCAAATTGTTGACTTGAAACCGTATTTAACCAGATTGAAGCAGATAATAATTCTAGTCGTGTAAAAAGCAGGAAGGTGTTTACAACTATTTCCACTAATTTTTCCATTTTACTTTGTTTCGAATTCTTTGAGCTCGGCCTTTTTAACTTCACCTTCTTTTAGATTTATGCCTTACATTAATTATGATTTTATATATTTATTTCGGTATTTTAACTCGAAAATTGAGTTACACACACATATTTGAATTACCCCTATGAATTAACCCTTGGTTGCCACCAAATGTACCTCTAACCGTACATTAGGGACACACAAAAATTTATAATTGTAATAAAGGTGTATTAACGAAGCATTTAAATATAAACTACATATGTGGTTTCTAACGTTTTTTGTTTTGTTTGTTTCTTTCAGCTTTAAATACAAAAAATAATGCTAATAAAAAATAAAAAAATAATAAAAACACAGCCAAGGTTCAATACCTTCCCATTCATTAAAATATATGTATATAAGTATTTTTGAGTGAGCTTATATGAACACACCCATTTCATAATACAATGGTGCAATTATAAACATGATCAGTGGCAGTTCCAAATTAATTCCCTGAAAGCAAAATTTTTGGTAACATCATTAACAATTGTATCATTTCATTTATGCGTCAATTTATTTGTAATAAATAATACATAGGATGTTAAAAATGTTGGATGGTTTGTGGACATATGTATAAACAGAACAGAACAAAATAGGTCGTAAAGTCTTCGTAGATCCAAAAATGAAATCATTTCTGAAATTAGGTAGGTCTTTATATTTAACCAACTTTTGGTACTAAACAGCTGTAATGCTGAACATATATGTTATACAACTGGAATGTTAAAGAGGTAAAATGCTAAACAGATATAACGTCAGAATGTGTTAGAAACATTTTCAACACTCGCAATAAACCTTCTTGTATAATATAATAATAAATAAATTACGAACTCTTTCAAGAAGTCGGGACATGATTCGAATTGTTTGGCATATAGACAAAGTGCTTCATACGACTGATCATACAAAGCATTTGTGGACTTTTGTAATTCTTATAAGAAAATCAGCCATTTATGAAATTATATAAGATTGGGTTATTTTTATTTATTTATTTATTTTTTTAATTTGATTCCGGGGGGCTTTTACGCCCGAAGATATAGGCCACTTAGGTGGGCCCATTGAACAAACCCGGGTTAGAAACCTAACTTCTTCACATTAGAGTGAAGTGTATGGTCGTTAACCATGACTCTCTTTCGATGTGAATCTAACTGAGAGTGTATTTCATGGTTTCCAGGCCGAAACCCAGTGGCGCTACCCTTTCGAGCACCTACCCATTTATTTAAACAATGCTGGGTGAACATTGAGCGGGGGGCCTGGTCCGGGAATCGAACCCAGAGCTGCGGTAACCATCTGACCCGGCTCGATGCTGCTTAACTTGCCTTATCGCAAGGCAAGCGCTCTAGCCTCCGAGCCACCCAGGCCCCCTAGATTGGGTTATTAGAATGAACGCCTTTATCAAAAAATGATGAGACCACTTGTCAACACAAATACTGTCCGTAGCGATTTTTTTTATGCAAACCTCCACGAGCCAGATAGAGTTGTGCCTGTAATAAAAGAACAACGCACACCTTTTGGAGTCACTTTGACTCTTACCTCTTTTACGTATGAACCTGGTGTTAAATTAATATAATCTCTATTATGCTCTTGTCATATATGTAGATAATAATTTAACGGGCAAACAGTGTAAGCTAGTCATCATTAAGTGGGACATAAATTTATCTGTTTTGTCACCAAAATGAAAACCTTTACAAGTATTACTCCAAGTAGACATTAGTCGAGATTTTTTATAAGTTGCTACTCCTATTTGAGACGTGAACAACTGAAATGTAAAAATTAAAAACTATATTACAGAAACAATAATGATACCATCCAAGATTTTTTTTTTTTAGCATATTTAACCATTTGCCATAAGAATGCTGCATAGTTTTTCTATGTATATTTATTTAATTACAATAAATGGATGATGTATCAATCAATCAATTGATAGATTATTATTGATACTTTCCGATTTTTGATGTTTATATTCTGCAGTTACAGTTGTCTTTAAATATTTTTTGGAAATAATAAAAACTAACTACATATAATAAGTTGCACCTATTACTTTTTGTACTGCTACTGTTTTATTAATTTATTTTTTCATTTTGAATTAGAGTGTAATTATTTTATTTAATTACACTTTTTAATTTCCTTTATACTTAGAGACACATATGCATTGTTAAGTAATAACCAGCTTTCAAATCCAAGCAGTCATCTTAGTATCCATCTAGATAGGTGAACACAAAGTCACATTCATAGGTGAAATTAAAGCAGCAATGAACGAACGAAAAACCAAAAAATTTGAGCGTGCCGATTAGGTGAATATATATATATATATATATATATATATATATATATATATATATATATATATATATATATATATATATATATATATATATATATATATATATATATATATATATATATATATATATATACATATATATACATATATATATATATATATATATATATATATATATATATATATATATACATATATATATATACATATATATATATATATATATATATATATATATATATATATATATATATATATATATATATATGGTGTGTGAGTGTATTTCTTTTAAGCGAATAAATGTAATATTTGTGCTGCATATAATTAAAAAAATAGAGATTAAACGAACAAATAACTGTAAAAATATGTTCATTATAATAAGCCATAAATATGTGTGTGAATAATATTGTAAGTGAATAAATGTAAATAAAGAAAATAATTAAACCCTTTAAATAACAAAAATAACAAGAACAAATTAAGTGCTCACTTGCTATTGTAATTGACTTAGTTTACATTTGTTTTTATAAGAATGTTTACTAATCCTGCAGATACTGATGATCACCAATACCGCTAGAAAGCTAGTTTAGTTTTAAATATGTAACTTGCAGATTGTTCTAGCTTGTATTAATTTAAAGAGATATTTTTGTGTTTCTTTTATTTCTTAATTTTAGGGAGTATATAGATCCTGGAACTGCTACTGAATCATATAAATAATATATATATATATATATATATATAATATTATTATATATATATATATATATATATATAATATTATTATATATATATATATATATAATATTATTATTTATATATAATATATATATATATATATATATATATATATATATATATATATAATATATATATATATATATATATATATATATATATATATATATATATATATATATATATATATATATATATATATATATATATATATATATACATATAAATATGTATTTTCTTTAAATTAAAATAACATTAAGTCTAATTAACATAAGTCTTATTATTGAAATAAAAATGAATTGCACACAATATACATATATTCATAAAATGTGATAAAATAATATTTTATAACATTTTAACAATAAGGAAAACAAAATTATCCTCAACTAAACAAAATACTTCTTTTCACAACTTTTAAGTGCGTGTTTGCGTCGTAAAGAGTAAATAAATAAATAAAAAAACTCTTGTTCTTGTAAAGTATAATAAAAAGGCAGAATAATTTACAACTTCATGCAAAATGTGCCAGCTATTAAAATACTACATTAGCGTAAATGGTCACCTGTTGTTAAATAACTTAATTCTACACCCTAGAGAGACAGGGTGTAGGGTGGGGAGAGTATGTGGGCGGAGCTTAAAAGCAAACTGTTGGAATCATTATCACTTAATAACGTTCTAAACGCCTAACTTATAATTAACAATCGACCTTTTTGCATGACCTCCTAATTATTATTTGTAATTTTCCTCTTTTTTTTAAATTTTTATTATTATTATAATATTAGTTATTTTTCTCTCAATTACGTACCTTAGTTTACGTGCGTGATAATTGTTGATTAGTTTGTTTGTTTATCTTAAATTTTATCATTTAATGTATGAATAATGTCAAATATAAACGCATCCTTTATCACCTCTTATAATTAAAAATGTTGAATTTATTTCGTGTTTGTTGGTTTAATTTATTTAGTTTTTTTTTTTTATTTACACCACAATCATTAATTTTAAGGATCAAATCATCTATTAATTAGTACGATAAGAAAAATGCAACAATGCTCATCACTTAGACTCTATTATGTAATTTGTCTTTTACATTATCATAATTAACTCTGAGGATGAACGAATAAAGCCTAAGATATTCAAAATATCTTACATTTTTGAGTGTTGAATCATATTTTGTGATGTTCTTTAAACCATGATTACCTTAGCTATTAACAAACCACCATTAGGTTTTACAGGACGATCAATATCGACGTACCAGGCTACATAGTTATAGTCCCTATAAATAATAATAGTCAATAAATAATAGTGACTAATAGTGTAAAGTTTTACGTTTAGTTTTAGTTAGTTGAATGAATCGACTTATCAGCTAACTTCTGCTGTGATAACTTGGAAAGGGTCAAACAAGAAATCTGGGAATTAAACTTGATGCGTTAGTTTTAGATGCTTTTTTCGTAAGAAAATATTATTTAATCATCTAAATGGTACTAATTATCATTGTATAAATAATAGACACATTAATCGTCTCATAATAATTGTATCCTCCTGATTACTTTTTGGGGGTTAACTTTAACTCGACTTTAGGCGATTTACGAATACGCTAACCACTTCATCTAGATTGGTTAGTACGTAGATTTTTGTTTAATTTGAAGTTATGTCTTTTAAAGAAGTCTCATAGGATTTGATCATTTTGTATACATTTATTATATATAAACGTACAATTTGCATGAAATTATCTTCTTCCGTTTATTGATTATTGATGATAATAATTTTTGTGACATTATTCGCTTCTATTTGAAACTAAAATATCGAAGTTCGAAGCCACGTTGAACAGTCAATTACAAGTAGTAATTGGAAAATCGCTTTTGTTGCGACGAAAGTAAATTTACAAAATCGTCAGAACAAGCTAGTTATATAAGACGTAATTAAACATAATGATTCTTAAGGTGTATTAAAATTAAATTGTATTTCCATTTAAACAAATATTTTGGTTCCATTCTCCTTCCCATTATCGCGATTATATTTTCAGTATTTAATAAGTTTTGCTATGATATTTTTATTATTATTATTTTTTTTTTTTTTTCAACAATAAAGGAATTATAAAAACCAACTGATTTTTTCGGTATTTTTTGTGAGATGGGTAACCAGTGAAAAAGTATAAACAAAATAGATAAGTAAAATAAAATTAGCTATATCGGCTAAACTATAGCCGATAATATGGACTATGCCTAATATAAATGCCTAAAGAAAATTAAAATTAAAATTACCTTCAGTTCAGGGTTAAGTATGTCCAGGTACCTTAACAAACTTCTGGAAATAGCTACCATAATTCTCTGGATATTCCTTAACAAAGAATTTTTTTTGTGTAATCCTTACTACACAACAAGATATACATACCATTGTTTTCCAGGATAGAAATCCAACCCTGTTTTATTTTTTTTAAAAAATCAAAGTAAAAAGCTAATTCAGTACTTACGTCGGAGCATTTAAGCTCTTTTTTAACAATAATAATAATAATAAAAAAAATAAAAAATAAAAATAACACAAAAAGGAAAAGGAACACCCACCACCAGGACTCGAACCCAGATATTTCATATTTGAAGGAAATTGTTACTATTTAAACAGTTATGTTTCACTATTATAATAAACAAATTTAAAAAAATTGCTCGAAAATGCCCTTGTAATTTTTTTCTCTGTTAATATAATTATTTTTTAATAATACCAAATATTATAAATAATATATGACATGTAATAATGCAATACATCAAATTACAAAACAAAATTTAAGTTAAAATATAAAAATTGTCTTTCAATTTAACCAGAGTTAAATTTTTAAACTAAAAACATCAAAAGTAAATTTATCAAAACAAAAAAGCTCAAATTGTAAAAATGTTTTAAGTGAAAATAATAAACAGTTGCTTTTTATAGCTTTATTAAAAAGTAATAATATATATTTACCTAATACGTGGTTATGCAAGGATCACTTAATCGGTCAACGTGTGAGAAATTGGTCAATGAGTAACATAAGTTTTCAAGTGAACTAATTTTACATTACTGTAAAAGTAAATAAAAGTAATTTATTCAGAAAAAAATTTAAACTTTTTTGTTTCTTTTAATTTTCATAGGGTTAGTAATTTATTTTAAAAAATATATATGTTATTCTCTCAGTATTTAAGGATCATTAATTAAAAACTGACGATCTCCATTGACTAGTGAAAAATTATTGTGAGATAAATCAATGATCATTATTTTTATATCCTTATTTGGAGGGGACTAAACATTTATGTGACTTAAGAATTTTTTTGTATTTAAAATTTACGATTGAATTAGAAGGAATTACTTTTTTTTTAATATTTCGAATCTTATTACAATTCAAAAGTGCACCTAGTGAATAACCACCTTGATCAAATTGACCAGATCAAAAAAAAAGAATGTATTTAGCTGACATAAAAATATGTAAAATTTACCTGATACGCTTAGGATATGTATTATTCAGTAATTTCTGTCTAAAGCATTTATCATGTCTTACTATTTTTATTATAAATTAGAGATCGCAATACACACTGAATTGGTGATAAATTAATAGTAATTTTCATTGTAATTCTTTGTAACCACAATATGTAATTAATTAAAACATTGATCATTCAAAATTAAATGTATGAGTAACTTATCTAAAAATGTATCAATAATAATTAATAACTGTGGTGTAATAAGTATAATTACTGTTCTAAGCCATATGATTACTGATTAAAAACTACATTGGTGTAACAAGTAGTATGCCTTCAGGCACTAATCTAAATCCTTATTGATTTAATTAAACTACAATTCTAGTTACTAGTCAACGTAACTAGAATTGAAACTGGTGAAAAACCAACAAAATTTAACGTTAAAACTGTAACAAACAAATAATTAATAAATAAAAGACATATAACACGATAAACTATTTATAGTCCACACCATGGCCAACAGTTCACGCTCAGTAATGAAGTAACGGGTCTCCGCTGCACTCAAAGTTCGGCTGGCGTACGCAACGGGCCGCTCCACACTATCGAGGTCCGGGAACAGTACGGCACCCAGGGCAGTGCCTGAAGCGTCATTGACCAAGATAAAAGGAATATCCAGCGGATATGCCAATAAGGGTCCCTGAATCAAGGCTTCCTTCAGTTTGTCTATAGCTTCCTCCTGCTGTGTCGTCCACTCTAAAGGCACGTTCTTCCGCAGCAGATGTGTCAAAGGGGCGGTCAGTTCCGAAAACCGGAGCAGTAGCCTCGCAGTCGGTAGAAGCCTGCGAGTCCTAGGAATGCCCTCAGTTGCGTAGTACTAGTAGGGGTTGGGAACTGGTTTACGGCTTCCGCCTTCACCGGATCCATACGCACCCCATCCAGGATTACAAAGTGGTCCAGGTATGATACCTCCTCTTGTATTTTAAGATTAATACGAAGATTTGTGTCATGAATGCGTAGCCGCTGAAGCACTATCCGCAAGTACCGCTGGTAAGAAGGAAGGTCAGGGCTGTACACGATGATGTCATCCAGGTAGACGAAACAGATTTCCCCAATCAGGCCATCTAGCAGGTTTTTCATCACACGGTGAAAGGTGGCAGGAGCATTCTTTAGTCCAAAAGCCATGCGGCAGTACTCAAAGTGCCAACCGAGGGCACTGAAGACGGTCTTCTCTCGATCCTAAGGGGCTAGAGCGATCTGATGATATCCCCCGGTCAGGTCTAAGGTGGAGAAGTAGCGACTTCCCCTAGTGACTCCAGTGTTTCCTGTACGTCCGGGAGCGGGTATACCTCGGCCTTGGTTACCCGGTTTAGCTCGCGTTAATCGGTACAGAACCTGTAACTGGGCGTAGACTGTCCGGCCTGTAGCTTCTTCTTTACTATCACGATGGGGCCACCAGGGGCTCTGGGATGTTGCAATTATCCCTTTCTGGAGTAAGTCCTTTACCTGTCGCCACCAGACAAGTCTTTTTGTTTGGTCCCAGTGCATGCGGAACTGGGTACGGTTTTCATGTAACTGCCGGCGCAGCCCAGTGTCGATGTATGGGCCACCGGCAAACGTCTGCCTTCACGGTCGGGGACAGCTAATGGAACCTATGGAGCAGCTAGCTAGGGGTGGCTTGGTCCGTAGGTCCAAATGCTGTAGTTTACGTTCTAGTTGCTGGTCAGTTTCTTCCTGAGGGTTATCCCAGAGCACCGTCGGAAATTTGTCTTCTTCGTCACTGCTATTATTCTCCTCGAAATCTTTCTCCTCCGGTTCGGGGTCTTCCCAGTGCATAGCGAAGCAGGTCGCAATCCCATCATCTTTCCCATCACCTCCAAACAGTTGTATTTTACCTCTGTTAAGTCCGTGAAGATAAATCCTTATGAGAACATTCTAAAGATAATTTTATTACAAAACGTGTATTTTATTAACCATTATTATTTGAGGCAGAATAACCCGCATTGAAGTTATGCATTGCGTTATAGTCTAATTAACGTAATGAGAAAAAAAAGTTATGTAAAAGGTTTGATTTCTTTTATACCGTCGCGATGAATACAACCTTAAGCCGGGTACACAAGATTGGGAGTCGTGACTGTTCAAGCGGCCTGATGGTACTCAAGCTCAAGTGGCTGGCATTAAGATGGACCATTGATTCTGAACTGTCCGGCCTGCTGGATGTAATTGCCACTTTACACATCTACTTAATGTGAAAAATGTCTCATAATTCGTACCAGATTAAAATGATAAATAAAACTGCTCTACACCAATGTTAATAATTAGACTAAGGATTATTTTCACATAGTTTTTTTGTATATTTTTAATTAGGATGTAATTCCTAAACGGTAATTATTCTGAACCTAGTGTAGAAGGTGTTTTACAAATTAAACATAGCTTAAACTTTTTGCCTTATATTTTTTAAACTTAAGTGTTTAACCATAAAGTAAAAAATATTTATTTATCATCCTTGCTACCGGCAAACAACGAGTAACAAGCTTTAATTATTTTCTCCTTATTAACTAACTTTAAACCTTAAACTAACTTTTTAGATTAACATAATTTGAATAAGAAAACCTTATATTTACTTAAGTTTTAGGACATTATTTATATTAACTTCATATTATGTGTTTAGCCATTATAAATACACGAGTTTACCTCTAATTAATAATGTTTAGCTATTACAAAACACGTATAATTTAATTAGCTTAAAAATAATATAACTATTTCGTTTAGCTTATAACTTATCATATTATATTACGTGTTAGGACTAATTAAACTTTTATATAAAAATCAATTTAAGCATTTTGCTAAACTGAACTCTTATTTTACATCGCTTATTACTTAAGTTTTAAAACTACAAATACCATACCCTTCTTACATATTATTAGCTTAGCTTAAATAAGGTTGTTGCTTTATTATAATAATTAAAACATTCATCTTAATTATTTTGCCATTAACTTAATAATTAATTAACTTAATTAACTTCAACCTAAAAATTTAGATGCACAGAGCACCCTACCTTTTATATCTATGATACTTTATCCTTGCAGAGTTATTTATAAATTATATATATTTAAAAAAAAAAAATCAATTATTGTGGTTGCCTTAATACTTAATACATTTATAATGATTTAGTAATATTATTGTTATACCTATTTCAGATTAAGACATACTCTTTGTGAATATTATTGATATAAAATATAACTCATAATTGGTAGGTAACCTTTTATTTTAGTTATTTTAACAATTATACACATATATAATGTGATAATATGTATATATAATGGTAAAATAAATGTTAATATTAGAGATTTATTCTAAAGTTTTGTAAATTTGTAATATATATCTTATATTGCATGTTACTAGACACCAATTATATCCTTTTAAGTATTATTAATATATTGACAGTATAATTAATTCATATATTGAAAGAATGCTTAAATGTAAGTTAATAATTAAGTTGTATATATAAGTTTCAAACAATCATTAAGGCAAACTCATGTTGAAAAGATATAGGTGATTTTATAAATCAATGGATTTTTTGGGGTCAGTATTAATCAAAATATCTTAAAACTAAAAATAATTTAATAGAGGTTTAATTTATTGTTATTAATTTTAATAAACTTGTTTGACTAACTGATATCTTTTAGTTTGAAATATTATTCAGGTATTTGAAAAATGCATCGTATGTTGAAGCATTTTAACATGCATGATAAACCTGAGAATAAACATAGGTATATTAAAATATGTACTAATTATCTATAATCCCAAAAATAGACAAACTTCTTAATATACATAAATTTCCTTGTTGTTTGAATCGCATTTCATGTAAAAATTATTTTAACATCTCTTTCAAAATATATTTATATAATCCTTTTCAATAATTTCAACTTAACCTTAACCTCTTCACTATGTTTTTGCCTTTAGATTAAAAAGATATGAAAATAAATAATATTAATACACAGAAAATATGGGATGAAAAAGACAAAAAACCAAAATAAAATATAACACAACAACATGCATGTTTATTTAAAACATACAACGATTCCATGCAAAAGAACAAAAATTCAAGTAGGAGAGTAAGTAGAGGGTTAATTTATGCACTATAAAATTGAAGAGACCTTACCTTTGCTAGTACCATCTGGTCCCCTGAGTACTGTACATTCTTCAATTGCTCCGTATGGTGAGAAGAGCAGACGAATATCCTCCTCTGTTTGCTGTTTGCTTAGCATTCCAGCGAATATTTTCCTGTCTGCAATCGACAAAATAAAACAAAAATATAAAACATAAGCCGACAGACAATATAATAAAGGTAAAATATAATTTTGTTGCTTGAATGCTTTTTATACACCAAATATAATACGATTTTTTTTCTTATTTACTCAATTTTGAATAATAGAATAATACATACATTTTTATTCACTGTATCAATAGAATAAAAGCATATTCGTACACGTCAGTATTATGATGGAGAATAAGTACCTGGTCTATAGAAGTAGCTGGCATATATAAAAGCACCTAGCATATACAAAGTCCCTGCCAAGCCTAGCTGAGTTGCTAGGCTTGCGCCGGCCTGCGGGACTCAGCTAGGCTTGGCTCAGCTAGTTATTCACTATATCAATAGAATAAAAGCATATTCGCGCACGTCAGTATTATGATGGCAAATGATATAATTGATCATCATAGGAGTTGACAAGGGTCTGAAGGGTGGCAGTCTAATTCCTGTTAATAAAGTTTAATTGTTTGCAATTAAAACAACAAGCTTAAGATTTGATATAAAGAATCTCTATTTATAGACAATTTATATAAATAAAACAATTTGCGCAGAAGTATTATATATCTATTAATAAGTGTTTTTCACTCGCAAAGATTATAAATGAGGACTTTTTCTACAAATAACTGCCAATTAGTGTGGCACATAGCTTTCTCACTTCCTATTTCGTATGTTTTATTTATTTTATGCTTTTACAACCTATAATTTACAATTTTTCTTTATTTTTCTCCTTCTTTTTTAATTCTGTCAAAATGATTTGGGGTTACATGCATTGAAGTATCAATTTTTAGCAAGATTTAAATAGAGCAGACGGTTGAAATGAATCTGGTGCTATATGCTGACTACTTTCGACAAACCATCCAAATTTCATAAAAATCGGATAAGTACCTACTTATAGATATTGTTGAAAATAAAAGTATGTTTGTGCGCAGAAGGTTAAAAATTAAGGGTTTATGGGATTATTAAAGTCGGATAAGCAGTTTTCAAGATATGTTGGTTCGCAAAAATTGAGCGACAGACTGACCAACAAACAGATCCGTTACCTTCGGTAAGCTCGGAAGCAAAAACATATAAATACAATTCGTATTAAACTTACTTATAACATGCGTGTACATAATTATTTTCTATTGATTAGTTGTTTAAAGTTTTCGTAGTAAAATTTAATTTAGAACGTCATCAAAAATTTCCATAAATTCCACAATTTCAACCTGACGGGGAACCCAATCTCTCATTCTTTACGTTTATGTCTATTTTCTAAATGTTTTCAAGAAAACTTTTTTTCAGGGAGCAACCGGAGTAGCGCACACGAGTAGAACTAGGAAGTAGCGCACCAAAATTTTGTTAATTAAATATTAATTTATTCGTTTTTGCCTTGAAGTATAATTTTTTCTTTCGATCTTACCGAAGGTAACAAAATCTATGTGAAAAAAAATGTATGTCTCCAATTTCAAAACTTTTTCAAGACAGATATTCATTTTAGACATCAGGGGACATTTTTGGTTCTGTGTCTGTCTGTCGGTCAGTCACTCAATTTGTGCGGACTAAAATTTCTTAAAATCTACTTATCCGATATTACTGAAATTTGGTTGGCAGATCATAATTAGCCC